>JAOUQT010297177.1:0-28130 GCA_025769995.1 Xyliphius kryptos | reverse complement strand
GAAGAAATTTCCTGAGTTGTTCCACCGAAGCTCGAACTCAGGAACTGATGTGAGGCGAAAGCACTACCACTGCACCCCCCCTGATTTTTTTTGCTTATAGTAGTAGAGGTAACCTTGCACAATCTACACGCTAATGTCCTAGCACTGATATCTATTAAAGCCTTGATATCCTCACACCGATGTGTGTTAAAGCTCTGTTGTCCTCACACCGATTTTTGTTAAAGCCCTGTTATCCTCACACTGATGTTTGTTAAAGACCTGATGTCCTCACACTAATAATTTCAAAAGCTCTGATGTCCTCACACTGATTACATTTAAAGCCCTGATGTCCTCACACTGATATATATTGAAGCCCTGATGTCCTCACACTGATGTCTATTGATGCCTCACAATGATGTTTGCGAAAGGCCTTATGTCCTCACACTGATGTTTGTTGAAGACCCGATGTCCTCACAGTGATGCTTTCGCAAGCTTTGTTGTCCTCACAGTTATGTTTGTAAAAGCCCTGATGTTCTCACATTGGTGTTTGTTGAAGCCCTGATGTCCTCACACGAATGCTATATAAAGCTCTGATGTCCTCACACTAATATTTGTTAAAGCCCTGTCCTAACACTAATGTGTCTTAAAACCCTGATGCCCTCACACTAATGCTTTCTAAAGCTCTGATGTCCTCACACTGATGACAGTTGAAGACCTGATGTCTTCACACTGATGTTTGTTAAAACCCCAATGTCCTCAAACTGATGTTTGTTAAAGCCCCAATGTCCTCACACTAATGTTCCTCTATGGCATGGATTTTTATTTTAGGATGAAAAAAAATATTTCATCCTAGAACTTGGGGGTCCCTTATAATATATCAATCATAAATAATTGCCCTCTACCCCCTACCAAAAGATTTTGGTTAGTTTTCTCGGGGCAAAAATATGCTATGCGGGCACTTAAACACCAAGGTTTTCTATAATTATCATAGTTGTGGAATGAGTAACAAACAAGCATTAATCCTATTCGTTTTATTTCTCAAATTCTAAAAATGGTTTATCAGTCAGTGGTTTAGAAATTGGCTGCAGTCTGTGTTTGTGTTTATGAATGTGTTGTGTTCTCGTTTTTACAAAGCACAGTATGGAGTATTCCGTATAACACCTTAGGAAGTAGTTGCTAGTGGATGTCACAATTTTGGCATTTGATTCAAGGTGTACCATTGCATTCTGGTACCCTACATCTCCCTTTCTTTTCATCCATGACTATACAGTGGGCTGTGGAATCCAGATGCACATCAGGTACCGAAATGGGTGTCGTGGGTCCTCTTCTCCTCTTTTTATCATACTCCCCAGCAATTGTTGAACTGAGACAACCTCTCTTACATTCCAAATTCTTGCCACTTTTGCACAAGTGTGAGGACATCAGAGCTTTAGAAAGCATCAGTGTGAGGACATCAAGGCTTTAACAAACATCAGTGTGAGGACATCAGGGATTTAACAAATATCTGGGTGAGGACATCAGCGCCTTAACAAACATTAGATTGAGGACATTGGGGCTTCAACAAACATGAATGTGAGAACATCAGGGCTTTAACAAACATCAGTGTAAAGACAAAAAAATTTAAGGGGCACATTTAATGTCCACTGATGGCATGTGAAGCCATGATGTCATCACACTGATGTTTATTAAAGCCCTGATGTATTCACACTGATGACAGTTAAAGCCCAGATGTTCTCACATTCATGTTTGTTTAAACCCTGATGTCCTCTCATTGATGTTTGTTGAAGCCCCAATGTCCTCACACTGATTTTTGTTAAAGCCCTGATGTTCTCACATTGATGTTTATCAAAGCCCAGATGTCCTCCCTCTGATAACAGTTGAACACCCGATGTTCTCACACTGATCTTTGTTAAAGCCCTGATGTTCTCACATCAATGCATTCTAAAGCTCTGATGTCCCCACTCTGATGAAAGTTGAAACCCCGATGTCCTTATACTGATGTTTGTTAAAACCTCAACGTCCTCACACTGATGGCAGTTGAAACCATGATGTCATCGCATTGATGTTTATTAAAGCCCTGATGTCATCACACTGATGGCAGCTGAAGCCATGATGTCCTCACATGGATGTTTATTAAAGCCATGATGTCCTCACACTGATGACAGTTGAAGCCCTGATGTCCTCACACTTATTACAGTTGAAGTCCTGATTTCTTCACATTGATAACAGTTGAAGCTATGTTGTTCTCTCACCTATGTTTGTTAAAGCCCTGATGTCCTCACAATGATGTTTGTTAAAGCCCCAATGTCCTCACATTGATCTTTGTTAAAGCATTGATGTCCTCAAACTGATGCTTCCTAAAGCTCTGATGTCCTCACACTGATGACAGTTGATGCCCTGATGTCCTCACACTAATGTTTGTTAATGTCCTCAAACTTATGTTTGTTAAATTCCTGATGTCCTCACACTGATGATTGTTAAAGCCCTGATGTTATCACATGATGTTTATTAAAGCCATGATGTCCTACACGGATTGCAGCTGAAGCTGTGATGTCCAACAAGGATGTTTGTTAAAGCTCTGATGTCATCACACTGATCACAGTTAAGCCATGATGTCCTCACAAAGATATTTGTTAAAGCCTTGTTGTCCTCATACTGATGTTTGTTAAAGTCTTAATTTCATCACACTGATGTTTGTTAAAGCCCCAATGCTCTCACACTGATGCTTTCTAAGACTCTGATGTCATCACACTGATCACAATTAAGCCATGATGTCCTGCCTCAGATATTTGTTGTCCTTACACTGAACAAAAAAACACAACCTAAATAACCAGGTAATCGTTGCGCGGATTGCAAACAGCTGCAGTTCATCAGTTTATGTGACTGCCCCATAACTACTACTCACGTCAAAATGAGCAGTCGCACAGTGCTGTTGGTTGCCATGTTATTGAATCCCCCAATGTTCCTGACAGAACCCAACTCAAAAGAGCTCACTCCGGGAGTTCAATGAAACATTAAAATCCCCCTTGCAGCCAGCTGAAGGAGTAAAGCCCTGAGTGAAGCCAGTGGGGAGAGTCATGAGATCTGTGATGCCAGGGGTGAAGTGGAACACACGCCGAGGTAAGGCGAGGGACCACTGACTCCGGTGAGCATGAGGGGAGAGTGACCTTGATGTCTAACGCATAGCAAGGTGGAGAAGGGAGCAAGCCGCAGCAACCTCCACGGCAGAACAGGAGATTAGGGTGACATCCTCAGCTGAGCTAGATAGTTCAACAACGTCAGTGGCGGAGCGGGGTGAGGGGATGTCCTCAGCAATGATGGGTAGTCCAGCAAAGTCCTTGGCTGCCTGTGTGCTGACTGCGACGTTTGCTGCAGCACAAGAGCTATGACACGTTCGACTTGGGCATGCATCAGCTGTGGTGCTGGGGTGTGTACCCACACTGTATGCTGTAACACTGGGACCTTTACATGTTGAACATGGGAATGGATCATTTGTGGTGCTGGGGTGCACAGCACTACCACATGCTGCAACACTGGGACCTTGACCGTTTCCATTTAGGCATGCATCATCTGTGTTGCTGAGTTGCACACCACCACTGCGTGCTGTAATTCTAGGCTTTTGACATATTTGATTTGCGCCTGTTAGATCAGTGGGGCTGGGGAGCGCACCATCACAGCCTGGCCAAATTCTCTCACACTCTTCAGCTCAGGAACAGCCTGGACCATGACGCGCTGCCTCACAGGAGATTGGACATGAAGCGCCTTGGTTCACTATAGCACTGGAGCTTTGACCTTCTGTGGTATGGCTCGCTGGGGTCGTCCTATCTGGTGTCTTGCTGATCCCCTCCTTTGATCCACTGCCTCTTCCCACCAACACCATAGCAATAGCACCGTCCAGTCCAGCTTGTACATATCCTCTACGTTTCTTCTTTGTACTTGGTGTGGTTTTCTGTAACGATCACTCAAGGTTCAGGAATGCACAAGAGGGCAAAAGTAGTTTCAGAAAGGTATCTTTAATAATAAACAAATATAAAAAAAGGAATAAACATATAAACTATGAAACAAAAACAAAACAAGAACTAGACTACACTTGGAAAAACAAGTGGCATAAAACAAAGAAACGAACATTTGGCATGGGTATAGTATGTCTATTAGCCCCATAACTACTTCTTCCATCAACAGGAGCAGTCACATTATGCCGTTGGTTGTCATGTTCATTGAATACCCTCAGGTTGTAAATTCCACATAGAAAGGACCCAAGATCCCACATCCGTTGCTCAAACCTGGGACATTCTTTCTGAAATAACCACTGAACCACCATGCCGCCCCTTTCAACCCAATTGATAGTTAAAATGTATACATTTGGGATATGTTGGTTTATCGCAATGTACTGCGTCTACAAAATTTTGATTAATTTAAATAGGTTTAGATAGCTTACAAGTTTTTGTAACATTTGTCTGTCTATTATGATGCAAAATTGAGGAAGCTGCTTCGGCCATCTTTAAAGCACAGTGTCCAAAGACGACAGAGAACACTGGATTGGGATGTACAACATAAATGAAATATATAAAATGTAGGGTGTCCATTTTAGGGTGTTTTTGAACAGGGGGAGAAAATGCAAACTCCACACAGAAATTTTCAGAATCGTCCCACATAAGGATTGAACCTCAGTCCTTATTGCTGTAAGGCAACGGTACTGCACACTGCACCATCATGCTGCCCATTTACAGAAACAGTAAAATCATAATTTTATATAAAGTTGAGATATAGATTCTTATTATAAGAAAACTGTGTGTGTTGTGTACCCTTTGCTCCTGACAAGACACAAAAGTCTGAAATCCAGGTGAGACTCCAAATCCAAGCTGGTGGATATACGGAGGTTCATCCTGACTGTGGATTTGCACACGGATCCCCGCCTCTAAAGATGTCTCATCTTCAGAGAAAAAGAGGAATAATATAGATAAAGTGAAGGCATATGGATTTACGATTCAATATATTCAATACTGAAGTAATTAAAGTAAACAGATGAATGTTCAAAATTCCAAGGTATCTGCCGAGTATTATTATTATTAATAATGCTTTTCTCAAATCTATCAAATACAGTTTTATCACCATCATTTTTCACTCGCTACTTGTAAGTTTGTTATTAGACTCAGATATTTGAACCCTGTATTATAAAACACCCATATGACTCACAAGTCGATTAGGAACACCTATATGCAGGCATCATATGATGACTAATAAAGTGTCTGATTTGGCATTGATCTGTCCAATATACAACTGAAGGTAACATTTAGCAACTCTGTGTAAACAGAATGGCTTTGACCAAGGAGAGATAAATATATTCTGGAAGTATGTGTATGTGTGTGTTTGTCAGTGTTTGACAGCTGGTTCTGTTCATGTATCACCTGTGTACCAAGAGTCAAGGAAGCATTAACAAATATCCAAGCATCAAACTTTTGAGTAGAACTGGTGGAACCACCCTAGACAGACCCAATCCATCGTATGGCACAGAAAGGCACACACAACTACACATTAAGGGCCATTTTAGAGAAACAAATTAATCTAACATGCATGTCTTTGGAATGTTTGAGGAAACCAGATCACCTGGAAAAAAACAATGTCAACACAGGATGAACATGCAACTCCATACAAAAATTTCCAGAGTTGTCCCACCCAGGAATCAAACCCAAGTCCTTCTGCCTGTAAGGTGACACCACTACCCACTGGTGAGCGCTACTATCAGTCCTTTCTTATGCCAGCAGTGAAGCATCCTGAGACCATTCATGGATTTTTTCTAGGAATATTGCAATATAATAAGCAATGGTATCAAAACAACCTCCAAGAGCAACTTCTGCTAATTATCCAGGAACTATGTAGAGACGAGAAATGTTTTTTGCAGATTGAGCACCATGCCATAAGGTAAAAGGGATAACCGAGTGGCTCTGTGAACAAAACATTGAAAGATTGCGTCCATGGCATGGAAACTCCCCAAAGGTTAATCCCATTGAGAACCTGTGGTCAAATGTAAAAAAAATGGATGATAGACAAAAAAAACCCCACAAACTGATGGGTTACCATCATTACAGATTATTCCCAGAGGCTGATATAAAGCACGCAAAGGTGAATTGTAGAAGTCTTGAAGTAGAAGGGTTCAACAATGTAAATGTTACGTCTATGTTTAAACTGGATGCAGACAGATAAAAAAGATATGCAACATTTATAATTTATACTGCATGATAACAAATAACTGATCTGACACAAGTTTCTAAAAAAATGAGGAGTCAAATCTTTTCACCACGAATATATAAGAGATATAGATATAATAAATATTCTCACTTGTTTCTCTCCAGATGGGCAGATATTCATCCTGCTGGATGTCCAGCATGATCTCCAGACCGTTTCCCATCCCGCCCTGCTTTGTCTTTTTGGATTCTGTCTTGTTTGCATTGAATGTGTAACACTTCCCGTATCTCGTGTAGACCTACAAGGTGGATAATACAGTATATGGTGAATATACACTATGTGGAAGACTGAAAGTGGCGTGTCACAAAAATGGCGTGTTACACTAAATTTGATCACTAATTAACCAACTGGGTGATACATAATATATATATCTGCTTTAAAACTCTCTTAAAACGTATCAGATTTAAAGTACAGTTCTTAGTCATGTGTAAATC
The DNA here is from genome assembly GCA_025769995.1 of Xyliphius kryptos. Lineage (NCBI taxonomy): Eukaryota > Metazoa > Chordata > Actinopteri > Siluriformes > Aspredinidae > Xyliphius > Xyliphius kryptos. Next base: position 21,471 of record JAOUQT010297177.1, on the reverse strand, counting down.
AATTCTTTTTTTGCTTTTTCTCTTTTTTCTGCTGATCTATATACCTCATACATAGATACATACATACATACATACCTCCTCTCTGGACACACTACTACTGAGAGAGTATTGATCCTGATCTCATCTCCTACACACACTACTATTGAGAGCGTACTGATCCTGATCTAATCTCCTAAACACACGACTGCTGAGAGAGTACTGATCCTGACCCCATCTCCTACACACACTACTACTGAGAGAGTACCGATCCTGACCTCATCTCATACCCACACTACTACTAAAAGAGTACTGATCCTGACCTCATCTCATACTCACACTACCACTTTGAGAGTACTGATCCACCCTGATGAACAACGTCCTGTGGGAGCTCACATCACATAACATGGAATGACTGGTTCCTTCTGGAAACATTCTATGAACTTGCACTATCACCGTTACACACACACATCTACACACTCTCACCACCACACTTAGGATGAAAGGATTCCTCAAGTAACTCAAGTACTTCGATTAAAAAAAATGATCAAAGAAATGTTTTCTGCCTTGAAGAATCATTCATTGTATTGTAAAGCTCAAACACGTATTTCGCACTGAATACTTTTTAATGTGCCACAACACGCTTAGGTCACCCATAGAAAGGAAATATGAGGACGTCGATACAGTATGTTTGGTTAAGGAGCGGGAATATGGAAAAGGCAAAGGAAAAACAATGAGTACAAAAAACAAGAGCTAGTTAGGTACGTTAACGTTATTTTAGTATAGTAAGTTAAAGTTATGCTAGTAAGGTACTTTATCGTTATGTCAGTAGGGTACATTAACATTATGTTACAGTATATTAACGTTATGCTAGTAGGGTAAGTTAACATTATGCTAGTAAGTTATGTTAACGGTATGATAGTAAGGTATGTTATCATTATGTTAGTAAGGTACATTAATGTTATGCTAGTAAGTTATGTTAATGTTATGTTAGTAAGGTATGTTAACGTTATGTCAGTAAGGTATGTTAACGTTATTTTAGTAATGTGTGTTAATGTTACGTTAATGTTATGCTAATAAGATATGTTAATGTTACATTAAAAGGGTTACATTATGATAGTAAGTTATGTTACCATTATGTTACTAAAATAGGTTAATGTTATTTGAGTAGGGTACGTTAATGTAATGTTAATATAGGTATGTTAACGTTATGTTAATAAGGGTATGTTAATGTTATGTTAATAAGGTACGTTAACGTTATGCTAGTAGCGTATGGTAATATTATGTTAGTTAGGTACATTAAAGTTATTTTAATACGGAACGTTAATGCTATGTTAATAAGGGTAAGATAACGTTATGTTAATATGGATATGTTAGGGTTATGTTAACATTATTTTTTATTTATTTATTGTTTTAACATCATCCTCAGCACCAGTGGCTATTCTAATGACAGGAACACAGTCAAATTCATACACAAGTCTCATATCATACACAAGTTAATGACAATTTAGCATTTCCAATTTACCTAGCATGCATCTCTTTGGACTGTGGAAGGAAACCAGGGCACCCGTAGAAAACCCACGCAAACATGGGCAGAACATGCAAACTCCACACAGAAATTCCCAGGTCACCCCAGCCGGGGATCAAACCCAGGTCCTTGTGCTGTAAGGCCACAGCACTATCCACTGTGCCACCGTGCCGCCCTATGTTAACATTATATTAGTAAGCTATGTTAAAGTTATGTTAACATGGGTACATTACTGTTATATTAGTAAAGTCATGCATCTGCCCTGTTTTCCCCCAAAAGTCTCTCACTCAGTTAACTCACACAGGCACTCTAATCAGGCACACCTGATCACCTCATCAGCAGAGCAGCAATCTGCCCTCCTAAGAAGATATTTAAGCACCATTCTGGTTAGAGTGCTCTGAGGGTCAACACACATATTTACTCATATGTCATTTGGGACTTGTTTCATGCTTTTCACAGTACTCTTGTTTATGTAGTGTTCTATTTACCAAAGTTCAGCTTAGCTTGGCTAGCACCACAAGTTTCAAGCTTAAGTTTGCTATTGACTATCTGTTTATGCTTTGTGTTCATACTTTGTGTTTGTGTTCATGTTTTTCAGAAAAAGGAGCCAGAGTGTTACAGAATCCTAGCAGAAGATTTTGTTTACCTTGGGTATCTTCTGAGCCTTGAAGTCCCCAATATTTTTTTATATTTTTGTTTTGTTTTGTTCCAAATACTCTGTGCTGTCCTACTTTTTGTGTTAACAAAACTTAAAGGCTATTGTCTCCACCTCAGTGTGTGCGGGGTTCGTTACATTAACATTATGTTAAGAGTAAATTAACATTATGTTAGTAAGTTATCTGTTAAATTTCTGTCAAATGTGTGTCTAGTTTATTACAATGGTGGTAAGGATGCTCTCACAGCCATATTTTTGCCTTGTATTTCTGATAAAATAAATAATACATGTATTTTATGACGTTAGTTTATTTTTACTCTTGTTATTTTGTTACTAGACAAGAAAGTTTGTTGTTATGCACACATTTAAGAATAAAACTAAATGGTCATCCATTATTAAGTAAAATGTTTTATCAGATTACTCAAAGGAATTTTACAGTAAAATGCTTTATTACAAAAATTTTTGATATCATTTAAACTTCATGATTATATCCTGTATTTAAGTTATATAAATCTGATAAGCAATGTAAAGCAAAGTATGTTTCTACATCAAAGGAAACAAATCTAAATAAAGTCTATGAATGAAACAGTAATAAACTTAAGGAAGTCCATATTTTGTGTGATATGGAGAATCTGTGTCATTCACACTGTTTCTATTTATTCATCAAATCCCACAGCAATATAAAAAGAGCCCTGTTTCTCATATACTCTAAAGGAATAGTTATCATTTCATTACCCCTGTGCTCTTTTTATAGCCATTACATTCCTTTCTCTTTACTTAATTTTCCTTAGATAATTTTATCAGAACTATAACAATCTTTAAGGTTCAAATTCCTGCTGTTTCTTCAAATGCCACTGAAATTAACACCACAGTTAATCTGGACAACAACCTCTAGGAACATTGTCGCATCAACTCGAGAAACACTGAAACTCTGTTTCTCTAGAATTCACTCATGTAATCCTTCACAAAAATTTACTTGTAATTTAATTCCAAGACTGAGTATTCAAATGAGAGTTCATAATCAATTTTGGAATCTGAACTTCCTTTAGCAACTGCATAACAAAAGAATCTTAGAACCTCAATTTAACACATTGCACAAGACCTTCAACTAAACACAGAATAACTTTCAGCTCATGGTCAAAACATTAAAGACGCAAGTGGTAGGAGAATGGACATTTGAAAGAAAAATCTAAATGTAAATAGACTTTGAAATATAAAAATTTTACTTTCATTTTATTACAATTTTCTTTGAAGGTTATCAACCAAATTCTAATCCTAAAGCTAATCTTAAAACTACAACTAAGTCTAAAGCTGAACGAAAGCTAATGTGAAAATTGAATCTAAAGCAGCCTGCTTCCAAATAAAAAAAGAGAAAAAGATTTAAGTTTTTTCCTGCATTCTTCTGAGTGTTAACTATGATTTTTTTTGGTTGGAGTTAAGAAGTTAAAACTAAATAACTTGACAGTTGATAACCAGCATGGCAATAAAGACAAGTATTAAAAGTCTGAAGTCAAGGAAGCTGTAGACGCAGAAGCAGGAAAGAGCAATAGCTAAAAGTGCCCACACCAAGAAAGCCAACTTCCTGAGCAGGGCCACTGGAAAAAAGGACAGAAAGGAAATTAAAAGAAGAGTTTGAGGTGCTCATTTCTCATGCAAGGAATGTCAATGAGAAAAATAATGAATACCGTGATGGTCTACTGACAGATATTGCTAAGGCTGGAAAAAGGACGAAGAAGATAAACTAGATATACAGCTGCAGGCAGACCTGGAAAAGGCAATAAAGCAATGTGATACAAAACTGGATGAAGTTAGAAATATAGTCCAACAAAACCTCTGGTCCAGATTTGGAGAAAGAGAGGTGAGGTCTACAATCCAGGAAGCAGATAGACTGTGATAGAGTGAAATTCCAGTTTTCGCTGTTAACAAAAATGGCTATGAGATATGGTTGGATGGTGCAAAGGAACTAGTTCAAGGTGCAATGCAAGCCTTAAAGTTTGATAAATATGAATTCCAGAGGAACATAAGGGAAATCTGAAGGGCAGAGTAATGGGTTAAAAAATGCTCCACAACAACCATGACGGAGGACAAAGATATCCTGAGGTACCTGCACAAGTAATACATCTATTTCATTCATAGCTGAAAACCAAACCTGCCAGCCTACCAAAATCTTTTGGATGCAAAAGGAACTTCTGTCAATGGAGGAAACACTGGAAGAATTTGAAAAGGCAAGGGGAGCCGACTGGCTCAGCTAAAGCAAGGAAGATCCAGCTACTGGACAGTATTGAAAAGAAAATAAGCAGAGACTTGTGGTTGTCCACTTACAACACTGCTGACCATGTTCAGAGTGCTTGAGAACAGATATGGTAACAAGTCTGCAACTGCCTTCGAGATAATCAATGACCTGGAAAAAAATCCCTGTCCTGAAGTCAAACCAGCCAAGGAAAACAACTGACTTGATCCACTCTGTAGAGAAGGACCTTGGAGATCTCATAGAGCTTGGGAATTCAGGAGCCCCCAATAACCTGCTGGTCATCAAATCTATAGAGAGAAAGCTACCAGGCAGCATGAAAAAGGACTGGATTCTATTCATGGTCAACATAGTAAATGGCATCACACCTGACATTCACTTTGATAGAATCCTCGGGTTCATAAAATCTCAAGAAGAAGTTCTAGAGAAATTAGAGCAGCTTGAAGTGAGTGGAAAACAGACAAAAAAGCCTGTTTACAAAGAGAGGAGGTATGCTTCAACCCGAACCACATGAAAAGGCGACTGTGGTGATAAAAATCACAGAGAAAAGATATTCTTTTGCAAGAGGTTCAAAGAACTTAAACCTAGTAAACAGCTGGATGCGGTTAAGAAACTAGAAGCATGCAAAAGGTCCCTAGTGTTTCATGATGATGATGAATGCAAAGATACTTATCTGTGTAGAAATCAAGAATGTAGGAAAGGGAGCTTTGCAGACCACCATTTCTTACTTTGTCTAAAATGGAATACTAATAAGAGTGAAGTGAGAAAAGCACAGAATTCAAGCGAAGAAAAGCACAAGCTTACAGAGGAGCAGCAGACATTTGTGTCTGAACTCTCCCAAGAGATGGCGTAAAGGTTTAAGAGAGTTTTCACCAACATTACTGCTAAAATACACTGTTCTGAGAAGAATCAACCTAGTGCAATGCAGTTAAGTGAGCTACCAGTCATTCTAATGCTGCTGGAGGTAACGACCATTGCAGGGCAGAAAATTGGAACACTCATAGACTTGGCATCATACACTAACTACATCACCCAGGAGGAATGGCCATGAAGGTCAAGAACAAAAGGTATCTTCTCAAAGTAAGGGTCAAGACACCTACAGGTACAGAAAGAGCTCATGAACTTGCTATGGCTTAAATGACATTGCCAAAGTGAACAATTCTAAACAACTCCAGGAGTTCTTCCCAGAAACCAGCCTGGAAGACCTGTATAGACCAGCGTTCATCAAACTGCTGATTAGTCACTGTGAAAGAAGACATGCACCGCAGAGAATGAAGGTGGTTTGAGAACTAGTCCTATGGGAGGGCCCAGGAAAGACTTTTAATGGAGCACATCCAGATCTCTTTAAGGAAGTGGATATGGCTGCATGCAGATCTGAAACACACTTTGCTCAATCCATGAGAGCCTCTACATTAAAGTACCAAGAGCTCAGTAAAACTCAAGAATTCAGAACTAAAACCAAAAATAAACTTGCTGAAAGAGTATTTCTTGACTAGTGGAAATGGAACAGCATTGGAGCAGCTTGCAAACCAAAGTGTTGTGGATGCAGTTGTAGCAACTCTTAGCCTAGAGGCAAGGAAATGACATTAAAAGAAAAAAGAGAGCTATAAATAATCAGAAAAAGTCAAAGCAGATGCTCACAGCATTGAACCACATTGGGACACGAAATATCCATGGATAAAAGATCCAATTTATCTACCAAACAACAGAAGTAGAGTGGAGGCTACCTTTCTAAGAACAGAGAAACAACTCATGAAAGAACCAAAATGGAAAGTTGCATATGGAGCTCAAGTCCATGAAATTGTGGAAAGGAGAGCAGCTATGAAGCTAACCAAAGAGATGATTACCAACTGGAATGGACCAGTATGGTACATCAGCCACTTGGTGACACCAAACCTACATCCTGTCACACAGCAGGCAAAAGTTCAAGGGACTCAGCATGAACAATTTCTTGCTGAAATGGCCTGATGTTCTCAATCCAATACAAGCAGTACTCCTCAGGTTCGGAAAAGGTGTGCATGCAGCACTTGGTGACATGTTTGTTCACATGGGGGATAAAGGTAGAATTCTAGAGGAAGACTGATATATTGTCGATATCCTCACTTCCCATAATGACCTACAAAAATTGAATGAGAACATACAGAGAACAGAGGAGATCCTGAAAGCAGGATAATTCTTCCTCAAACCATGGGTTAGATCAAGCCAAAGTGTAAAGCAGGAGCATGTGCTGGAAAAGGCTGGTGCATCGGCAGACAGAGTGCTTATTTTCCCAAACCTAATTAGAGAAGGAGACAACAAAGCCCTGGCTACCTTGTGGAAATTGACAAACTGTACCCAATGACCCAATTGCTTTGTGAAGGAATCTTTGAAAGAGTGGCCTAAAAAATGAGCCAAATAAGTTGCAGCCTATACCAAAGATAGCATAAACAGACTCCAAAGGAGGTCTTTCTTGGCAGCACTGGCCATGTATTAGAGCAGTCGTCATTCCATCATTAATGGTTAAAGACAAAGACAATAATAAAGTGCAAAGCAATAAGCAGGAAATCAATTCCAGGATTCAAGTCCAAAGATTACCAACTGCAGTGGGGAAACTCATTAATACAAGAATGTTTAGCAATTTTACCAAGTTAATATAAGTCATTGCATGGGTACAGAGAGCTGCAATGAAGTGAAAAATAGTACTGGAAAAGAACTCAATCGCAGCTTCAAGTAAGCTAAAGTGGGAGGAAATTTCTTTAGCAGAGGCAAAGTCAAACAAGCTGTCCTTACTGTTAGGGAGTTTGAAAATGCGCAAAGAGACCTACTTGCAGCTCAAGAAGGTGCATCTTTTCAAAACACTAGCCTCAACAGACTTGCTGTGTACTGAGATGATAAAACTAGACTCTTGGTCTGTGGAGATAGATCTTCAGTCATGGATTAACCACTGTTTCAATCTCACCATATGGTGCATGGATATCCACTCTTCTAGCACAAGAAGCCCATTATGCTAACCATGAAAAGATTGCTCATATACTTCTCCTGATGATACAGAAAGACTGGGTGATAAAAATCGTAAATTAGTTTTTAAAAACTGTGTAACCTGCAGAAAGGCCAGAGCTAGGAAGTGTCAGCAAATCATGAGTGACCTTCCACCTGAGTGATAACAACAGCCAGTAGATTTTATTGGATTTATTTGGACCTTATGAAGTGAAAAAAATGAAGTAAGAAAAAAGACAAAATTGAAAGTGTTGGGGAATTGTCTTCTGCTGTATGCCATTCCAAGCTCTGCATGCAGATGGTTAGCGACCAGTCACCTCTGCTGATTCACCTCACAGGAATGGAGCTTCTGAGGCAGCTGTTCATACAGTAAAGCACGGTCTGCACAACTTAGATAGAGATGGATGCTTTACAATAGAGAGTTCCAAACATTTCTCTATATGGCCACTAACTTAGCCAATGAAAGACCAATATACGACACTCCAGCCAAGAAGTGCCTAGAGTGGGGCTCAAACTGTCAATCCTTTGGTTGCCAGACCTCTACCCTATCCACTAGGACACAGCTGAAGAAAATGAATGAATTATGTATCCAAAGTATCACTACTAGACTATTGCTTACATACATTAAATCTTGATGTTTCATAGTGTACTGTTCTGAAAAAATTAGCACAGGAGTTACGATAGAATGACTTCTAATTGTGACATTCAAATAAATAAATAAATAAAATATCTGCCTTTTTGATATTCCTGTGCTGGAATCCAAGCAAAGCATAAAAGGGGTAAAAGTGTTGTACAAAGACACACTGCCACAGCTGGACTGGATAAACATCAACAGTTGCATTTAATATCAGAGACAAATGGCATATGTTCAGAAGTTTCAGCATTTATTCAGAGAAATACATTGGCATTAACAAATTATCTTGAATATTGTTGGAGAATACACTAGAATATTAATGGAGAATACACTGGAATGTTGGTAGATAATACACTGAAATAGTTGTAGAGAATGTCCTGGAACAACTGTGGAGATTGTGGTGGAATAGTTGGAAATGGTGGTGGTGTAGTTGTGGCGATGGTAATGGCATTGTTGTGGAGATGGTAATGGTATTGTTGTGGAGATGGTAATGGCATTGTTGTGGAGATGGTGGTGGTGGCATAGTTGTTGGGAATGTGATGAAATAGTTGTGAAGATGGTGGTGGATTAAAAATTTATATTTTTATTAATTATATTTCCCTTAATGCTCTGGGACAGAGAGCTAAAAACTGAAATAAACAAATAATAATGGTTTGGAAAAAAACCAGCAAACAAGGAACCAAACTTCAGTAATTAACCAATCCAGACATTCCAGTTCTTTCTTACACTAGGATTTTAGTGTCGTACTTTAAAACAACAAAAACGACTTTCCACCAGTTTCTCAGACATTGTTATGCAACACTAAACTGCCCCACAGCGACTTCCTTCCTGGAGAGATTCCTAAACACATTACCATATCATTAGCATAAATTGTCCTAGAATCTTTAATTAGCCTTAATTGCTTCCCATTAGCAGTCCACAGGCACCGGTTTCCCTCAACCTGCCACTTGTCTATATGACATCTTTGTGGTTTAATTTTTCCAATTTCAGGTGGCACGTCCTGATAGAACTCCTGATTAACAATGGCCATCTTTGTCCTCCATTTTTATTTTACTCAATGTTGTTGGTTTGGCCAGTTCATGAGAGAACATTCTGCAAGGCTTCTGTTTCAATAAAAATCACAAGTTGTTTTATTTCTACAATATAATTTTATTCCAAATTCACTAGGAACTAATGTAAAGCCTAGTCAGTTATTCTAAAGAGCAAAAGGATTGGACAATTGTAGAACAATTGGTGGTGGAGATGGTGGAATGGTTGGGAGAGGTAGTGACCTAGTGTGGGAGATGGTGGAATGGTGTTGGGCATGATGGACTATCAGTAGAAATAGTGTATTGGTGTTGGAGATGGTTAGATGGAAACTAGTGATCATTTTTGATGATGCCAAAATGGTGGCAGAAAGGGTGTAATTATTATTAATAATGGTACTGATAGTGGAATGCTGTTTTGTCGTTATAATAAATAAAATATATCATGACTCACTCTTAACATCATGTCCCAATGGTCGTTCATTTTTATAGCATAAGGTTTAGTTTAAATCCCTGATCCAACTTCTCTTTTTCAATGACCAATAAAAGCAATACTCAGGCTAATGGGCAGAAACCCTTCCTATTACGGCGCTCTAGGAGTAAAAACAAGTCATGACCGAATCAGCCTAGGTCTTATTCTTACTAAATCTTAGATAATTTGACACACACTCGTCACTTTTTTCGGAACCCATAAACCCCTGATGATTTACAGAGGACGAGATGCAGGAAGGGTTGTCAAAACATTGCAAAAAATATTGTTACATGTCATAATTTTATAGTAAACATTCATTTACAGGGATAATTATACATATATTGGTCCCTTTTCCCCCGGGTTTCCTTCTGGTTTTAAGTTTCTGGCAGAGATTCATGTGGATGGATCCTTTCAGATAGAGCAGTGCTAGAGCGGTGCTTTGGGTTACTGATTAGAACGTCGGGGCTTTGAGTCCCAGCACTAATAAACTGCCACTGTTGGGTCCTTGAAGAAGACTATTAACTCTCCCTGCTGCAGGGTAACAGTATTGTGATTGTCACTTTGCTCTGTGCCAAACTTCATGCACCATGATGCATCGACTACAATCTCCTCTTTATTTGCTGAGTTCTTCAACTGAACATATTGAGTATATTTGGCAACCCTCCACCTGTAATCACATTCCCATTGTTTTTGGTCATCAGTCAATTAGCCCAAGGTTTGACAGTACCCAGACGTGTTGTTGATCAGCTAGGTAAATTTCAATCTTGCCAGGTGGACTGGCAGAACTGCTACAGGCATGGGTGGACTTGCATATGGAGTACATATGACAAGAAAGTGGAGTCTAATGTATAAGTGATGTTATTAATCCATTTAGAAGCCGTAAAATCACAAATCAGACTTCAGAGTAAATGAAGGAGGCAGAATGTACACTTCTATAGGCAGTACAAACCTGAGTGTAAGAATAGTCACACACACACAGAGCCTCTGACCTATAAATGCTCTTCATTTCACGTTTCATGCGCTATTGTTTGTCATGGCTGACGTGTGTGTCCACTTCAGACCAAAATACCGTCTGCCATGCGGCTGCCATTAACGTCACCAGAGAGAAAAAAACTATTTGTGTCTTGGTTTTTTTTAAGTCTCTTCAATTTATTTTTCATTTCATTTCTGCTTGTGTTTGTAATCTTTGTCTTGTCTACGTCAACTTAAATGGCTGGAAAGCACTCTGAACTATCCTTTGTTCATTTAGAATAAAAATCCTAACACACATTTTCCTCCCAGCACACAACTCAATTGTGATATGACATAAAGCATCTTAGTGAGTGTGTGGATGTGTTTGTGTGTCTGTGTGTGTGTCGGTGTGTCTGAAAGCATTAACATTCTGATCTGAAAATCATTCCAGTTTCTCATTCTGTTAAAAGCTTCTATAGACACCTCACTCATTTACATCCTGCAGATTCATTCATTTTCTTCCGCTAAATCCGCAGAAGGTTGTGAGACAGCCAGTGTCCACCCGACATCTCTAAACGCAAGGGCAGGAACAAGCAAATATAGGGAGCCATGCTATCTTTGGAAACACACATGCAGACACACAGAAATATTCACATAATAAGGGCCACTTTAGAGAAAAACAAATAAAGATAATATGCATGACTTTGGAATGCGAGAGGAAAACACAAACCGAATGGAAAGAGATGGGTACCTAGTGATGAAAAAGGTATAGCTAGTGGTGCTAGAGGGGTATCTAGTAATGATAAAAGAGATAGCTAGTTGTGCGACAGGGGTATTTAGTTGTGAGAAAGGGGTAGCTAGTGGTGAGATAGGGTATCTAGTGGTGACCATGAGATAGCTAGTGGTGGAAGATGAGTATCTAGTAATGAGAAAGAGATCCCTAGTAGTGTGAGAGGGGTATTTAGTAATGCAAAAGGGATAGCTAGTGGTGTCAAAGTGGTATATAGTATTGGATAAGTGAGGGGTATCTAGTAATGAGAAAGGGATAACTAGTGGTGTAAAAGTGGTATCTAGTAATGGGAAAAAGATAGCTAGTGGTGTAAGAGGGGTAGCTAATGATGAGATGTATTTATTTATATATTTATTGTTTGTCATGCTGAGCACCAGTGGCTATTCTAATGACATGAACACAGTCATAATCATACACAAGTCTCATATCATACACAAAGTCACATATCAAGTTAATGACAATTTAACATGTCCAATTTACCTAGCATGCATGTCTTTAAACTGTGAGAAGAAACTGGTGCAACCGGAGAAAACCCACGCAAACACGAGAAAAACATGCGAACCCCACACAGAAATTCACAGGTTGCCCCATGCAGAGATAAGTGGTAGAGAGAGGTATCTAGTGATAAGAAAGGGATAGTTATAGGTGAGAGTGGGGTATCTAGAGATGAGAAAAGGGTAGTTAGAAGCTGAGAGTGGGGTATCTTGTGAGGAGGAAGCGGTATCTAGTGGTGTGAGAGGGGTATCTAGTGAAAAAAAAGGGTATCTAATGATGAGAAAGAATAGCTTGTGGTGAGTAAATTATAGCTAGTTGTGTGTGAGGGGTATCAAGGGATGAGAAAGGGACCACTAGTGGCGTGAGAGGGGTATCTGATTATGATAAAGGAATAGCTAGTGGTGAGAGAGTTGTTTATAGGGATGAGAAAAAAATAGCTAGTGGTGTGAGAGGGGTATCTAGTAATGAGAAATGATTACTAGCGGTGTGAGAGGGGTATCTAATGATGAGAAAGAGATAGTTAGAAGTGAGAGTGGGGTATCTAGTGATGAGAAAGGGCTAGTTAGAGGTGAGAGCGGGGTATCTAGTGATGAGAAAAGTGGTGTAAGAGGGATATATAATGATGAGAAAGGGCTCAATAGTGGTAGTAATGAGAAAGGGATGGCTAGTAATGTGAGAGGGGTATCTATTGATTGTGTTAAAGAGCTATCTAGTCATGAGAAAAGTGATAGCTAGTGGTGTGAATGGGGTACCTAGTGATGAGAAAGGGATAGCTAGTGGTGAGAGAGAGGTATCTTGTAATGAATAAGTAATAGCTAGTGGTGAGCGAGGGATTATAAGTGATGAGAGAGAGGTATCGGTGTAAGGGGGCGCCTAGTGGCTTTGAAATAGAAGAATATTTGGCAGAACATGAAATCAGAAATTCTAAAAGGTTATTTTCATTTGGACATTATATAGTATTATAGGTATACTGGTGCATTTGGCTAATTAATGGCTGATTAGAAAACCGGAAGACCCAGAGAAAACACAGGGAGAACTATCAAGAAGGAATTTCCTCAGTCGTCCCACATGGGAATCAAACCTTGCTTTGAGGCGACAACACTACCCACTGTGCCACCGTGCCGTCTGATAAAGAACCAAATCAACCAAATAAATAAAGTTTAGACTCGTCGTAAGTCATATACCACAATCCAAAAATAAAGATGGCTGCAACCTAGCAAGTATTCTTCATTTTATATACATTGCCAATAACCTGGTTATGGCTTTGCTTGGTACTGATCACATGTGCCATCATCATGTGCCATCATCGCATTTCGATGATTGGCTTCACGGATGAGTCAGCTTTCTTCAATGCTCATTGACTATTGTTGCTTGTAGCGGTCTGGACCATGATTAATACTGCTTACACTGACATATGATGCACTTCCTACCCAGAAAGCATGGATTCGTTTTCTCACTAGGAAATTTGTTATAAGGCAGTTGTGGTGCAAAAATGTAATGATCTCTGACCAGACATTTGGGGGTTTAAGCTCCATCATTATTTCCACTGTTTGGACATACTGCAGCGACTGAGCTTCATTATTGGAAGATTTAGTTTTCACTGGTGATTCATGAAGCCCTCAGAACTCTTTACGCTTTAACCTTTATTGGGTTATGTGGGTGAAGATCAACACAATTTGTTTTACCTCTAAATCATAAAACTTAATTATTAACAGATATACTCTTATAGGAAATGGTTTAGTGGTATAGTTTTCTGAGAATACTGGAGAATACTTTTGCAATCCTTCTGGAGATGTTGACTGTCATATTTGCTTCTGTTTGCGGAGGCTATCACTTTTATACACTTTTGTGTGGTCTATACTAAAATACCTCAATATCTCAATATCTCTTAATCCATTCCATATAAATACAGGTTAGTTGGAAACATTGTAGATAATTAATAATAATATAAAAAAAAATATATATATATAATAATAATAATAATAATGGGCGGCAAGGTGACACAGTGGATAGTGCTGTGACATCACAGCAAGAAGAATGTTTATATATGCACTAGGTTATGAAGTAAGCTTATCCCTATCGAACAGAGCACATCTGTGCACCCCGACCATCGTGAAGCTATGATAGCATACAACACAGCAGGGGCGTAGTGTGAAGAGTGTGTGTAACAATGTTGACAGCTAATTTTTAGCCACATTTTTAAAAAAAAGCAAATAGCGACAAATCTAGTGGCATTTATATCGTTATTGGAGACAGTTGGAGACTCGAGTACGATCAGATATCGGGTAGCTCTCCGTTCACTCACTACTCTCACAGTAAATTAGCTAAAATTAAAGCAGAGATCCACACCACTCTGCATCCAGACTGCAAATGAACTGCGCATGCTCAAAGCCAAATCCGCCAGTGATTCCACCACAACGTTCAGAAAGAGATATATATATATATGTAAAGGTTTCTTCAATGTGACACTATGTGTAATTAGACATTTTATTTTTTTGTAAAAATAAATGTTTCTGCCATTATTGGAGACTTGAAAGGAGGTACGGCTGAGGCGCAGAGCAGAGAGTGAGACCCTCATTGCTCCGTGTCCAGCCTGCAAATGTGTGCAAAGCCGCCGCTGATCCCTCCCAGGCTTACGAGGGGATGTAAATGGAAGCCCCAAATGCCTCTTTGCAAATGAAGCTTTAGCAGATTGCCATAATATCACACATAAATAACTGTGACAAAATAAAACAAATAAATAACAATGCATCTTATAGTGATAACGGAATGAATGGCTCATAAAATTTACTCATGACCTTAAGAAAATATATACGGAAGAGCTATCTTCATGGCATATACAGAGGAGTTATCTTCATAGCATATACAGAGGAGCTATCCTCATGGAGTACACAGAAGACAGGATGTATACAGAGGTGCTATCTTCATAATGTATGCAGAGCATCAAATTTCATGATGTATACAGAGCATCTATCTTCATGATGTATACAGAGAAGCTATCTTCATAATGTATACAGAGGAGCTATCTTCATGATGTATAAAGAGCATCTATCTTCATGATTTATAAAGAGGATTTATCTTCATGTTGTATAAATGAAGCTTCTTCATGGCATATACAGTGGAGCTATCTTTATAATGTATTCATTATGTATATAGAGGATCTATCTTCATGTTGTATACAGAGGAGCTATCATCGTAGTGTACTGTATATCGGGCATGCACCGTGGCCTTACCAGCTCTGCTTGCATTTCTTTAACAATTATGGTGGCAGACGACAGAAATGGAGGATTTAATGGAAGATATATCAAATATAAACATGATAAGAATAGATACAAATCTACTAATATATATATTTATATTTACTTAATTTATATTATAGATATTTTGTAGGTAAATGTGAGGTTAACAGACACGTGACTGTAGTACGTCGATTTTCCTTACTATACTGCACATTACAAATGATCCACAGTATGCAGTATATACTTTAGGATGCTTTTAGGCCAATAGCTACTTTTATTCAGTGGCTTTCACATAATAAGTGGTAAAACCCCTTTGCGTTGGCGTTGCCATTGATTTGCTATGGAGAGAATTTAATTGTAATTTTTTTTTTATCTTACTGAATCGTTCTGAATTCTGATGTAATGTGATAGGCATCGAATACATAATGATTAAACTTGTGTTTAGAAAATGTTCAGAGACTCTAGAGTTTTTATCTAGATAAATGATAACAATCTGCAATGTTGGAGAAAAGAAATCTGATCAGCTTCATTATAAAGAGCTAAAAGTGGCATCTGTTCTTCTTCAATTACATGTTTTCAGCATCAAGTGTGTTACTTTTAAGGCAGATCTTAGTTGAGATAAACGCATCCTCTACATCTGAATGCAGGACATTATTTGCTGTCTGGGAAAAGAGCGAGCAGTGACAGCCAAGAAAAGAGGAGTAGAGAGAGGGTTAGGAAAAAAAGTGAGGGGCAGGAGAAAGTAGAAGGGTAGAGAAAGGGGTAGATAGAAAGAGAGAGGAGGGAGGGAGAAAAAAGGAGGGCTAGAGAAAGGAGTAGATAGAGAAGGTGAGAGAGAAGTTGAACTTGATAGTGCACACTCCCCATCCCACACTCTATCCACCCCTTCTCTTCTCTCTATCTTTCCCACTCTCAAATTTACTCTATCTCTCCATCCTTTTCTATCACCGTCTCTCCCTTCCCATGCTTTTTATATCTACAAGCCCGTTTCCAAAAATGTTGGGACAAAGCCATGTTTTAAATAAAAATGGAATGAAATGATGTGGAAGTTTCAAAATTCCATATTTTATTCATAATTAAACATAGATAACATATCAAATGTTTAAACTGAGAAAATGTATCATTTAAAGAGAAAAATTTGGCGATTTAAAATTTTGTGACAACAAGACATCTCAAAAAAATTTGGAACAAGACATGTTTGCCACTGTGAAACATCCCCTTTTCTCTTTACACAATATTTAAATTTCTGGGGACTGAGGAGACAAGACATCTTTCTTCTCTTTAGTCCAAATGACATGGCGTCCCTGATTTTCATAAAGAACTTAAAATTTTGATTTGTCTGACCACAGAACAGTTTTCCACTTTTCCACAGTCAATTTTAAATTAGCCTTGGCCCAGAGAAGACGTCTGCGCTTCTGGATCTTGGTTAGATACGGCTTCTTCTTTGAATTATAGAGTTTTAACTGTCAAACTCCTTTGTGATATAGCTTGACTATTTATCAGTGCAGAATTAGGGGCATTGGTGATCCTCTTCTCATCTTTACTTTACTTTAGCTGCTGCCACTCCAAGATGCTCTTTTTATAACCAGTTATGTTAATGACCTAGTGCCAACTGACCTAATGAGTTGCAATTGTTTGTACCTTTAACTTTTCCAGCCTCTTATTGCCCCGCCCAACTTGTTTAAGATGTATTACTGTCAGGAAATTTAAAATGAGCCAATATTTGGCATGAAATTCAACAGAGTGCAATCAGTTTGTAATTTGTTGAGATGCGTTTCAGTGTACCCAGGTTCATGTCATTATTAATTTAATAGAGTTACAGTCACTGTATCCATGACAACACAGACACATTAATGTAGTGTGTGTTCCTGATTTTGGGTTGAGAGTGCTCCAGGTCAGGGTTCTTCAAATCCAACATGCCATTATTTAGTGAATTAATTAGTTCTCATGATTCAGAAATGTGTTACAGTGTTTCTTCTCGGATCATGATTTAATATATTCATAAAATAATCCCAATATATAATATATACTTAATAATCATTTTACAAGAATGTACAAATTATTATTAGTAGTATTATTATTATAATAATATTATTATAATTATTCCCAATATCATGATGCTACTTTAGCAGTCAATCACCAAATTAATTTATAGATCAACAGAAATACAAATAGATAGATTTGACAAACCAGTCAACCAATTACACATTAATAAATCAATCAACTAACCAATCATACAACAAGAAATGCAATTATCCTTAAATCCAATTATACAACAATGAATCCTTCAAATAACCAGTCAATAATTATAAATCAATAAATCATTCAACAAACCAATTATACATCAGTAGATAATTCAACTAACAAGTCAAGAAATCATCCATCAATAAATCATTCAACTAGTCAATCATTAAACAATGAATCATTCAACTAACCAGTCGAGCAATCATCCATCAATAACTCATTCAACTAGCCAATCATTCAACAATGAATCATTCAACTAACCAGTCAACCAAACATATATCAATAAATCATTCACTGAACCAATGGTACATCAATAAATGATTCAACTAACCAGTCAAGCAATCATCCATCAATAACTCATTCAACTAACCAATCAAACAACAATAAATGATTCAACTAACCAGTCAACCAAACATATACTGTATCAATAAATCATTCAACAATGAATCATTCAACTAACCAGACGATTAATCATACATCAATAGATCATTCAACTAACCAGTCAACCAATCACATGTTAATAAATCTTTCAAGTAACCAATTATAAAACAATAAATCATTTAACCAACCTTTCAACCAAACATATATCAATAAATCATTCAACTAAGCAGTCAACTAATCATAGATCAATAAATCATTGAACTAACCAGTTAAACAATCATACATTAATAAATAATTCAACTAACCAATCATACAACAATAAACCTTTCAACTGAGCAGTCCACCAATCATACACCAAAAAATCATTCAACTAAGCAAACAAAGTAAAAATTATTCAACTACCCAGTCAACTAATCATACATCATTAGATCATTCAACTAACCAATCATACAACAATAAATCATTTAACTAACCAGGCAACCATTACAGCGGAATAAGATTTGTTCATATATTAAATTGAATTTTCATTATATAGTAAATATATAATGTATAGAAGTAATATATAGCATATAAGTAATATATAGTAAATATACTGTATAATATATAGAATAGTAGTAATTTATTTTACCATATTTATAAGGAACTTTATTTATTGTACAACGTTTTTTGATGTTCATTAGAAAAGGGTTTAATGAAAGATCAAGTTAGTAACCTGATACGGTAAGCTCTTACTGTCAGCAGCGTGAGACTCGGATAAGAGATTTAATCGTCTCAGGACTCTAATGAAAAAATTTCCCAACAGTGTACACAACAAGTTCCACAATCTCTGTTCATAACAAATCCTGGTAAGGCTGGAAACCCAGCACAGTTATTGAGTCAATGATTCCCCGGGCTGAAGTGATTCTGGTGGATCTGCTGGTGCTTTAATATCTGAAAATTCTGCTTCACTCAGTTTAAACACCGAAACACAGAGAAGAAAGGAAAAAGTGAATGGGTCTCATAGAAATGCCATTAAATGTGAGAAATATGATTAAACTAATTCTACTGAGGCTAAGTAAACTAATAAATAAAATAGATCAACCACATCATTTATATATCAAGACATAACTAAATGTCTCTATAAAACCCACATAGACTGACCCTCACACAAGTTTGAGAGATAAAAGCAGTGTTTGTCTTTGTTGTAGCACACACACACACATACACCAAAAATAAAGACAGCACACAGGGTATGAAGGAATCAAAACAGCTTCAACAGATGCTGTTTAACAAAACATAGAATACGACATAAGCCAGTTGTGAATCTACTGCTCCTGGCTACTGGTTCTGTAAGACACACATAAAACACATGAAAGTCACAAAATATGACACAGGCATGAGCAAAGTCCAAGAACCTGAAAGTATCAAAATCCATAGCAAAGTTCTTTATCCAATGATAGGAGATCAGTCCAAGATCCGAGGCACTTATACCTAATCTAGTGATCTCTGAAACAAGTGATAATCAAACATGACTCATAGCCATGGCTCATGTGTGATCCTAGGCGTGAAGGGAAACACAGCGATTTACTTCCACTCTGCTCCTTAAATAGCCAAACAAATCACTGTGTTAATTAGACGCAGGTGGAGTAAATCAATGCGCGCTTACCTGGGAAATGTGAGAGAGCGTTTGTATAATTGCTCACCAGAGGACGTGAACCTAACAGACCATCTTTATTTTGCACACATTACATTATTAACATAATTCCTCAACATTTAAATCTTTTTAAGTAAAACAAAAATATTTTTCATTTTGCGTTATATGTGTAACCTCAGTGTATTTTTATAGCAAAAAATTAACAAATTTATTAACTAATTAATAATATTTTAATAGTTTAAATAAAGTTCTATCTATTTTCACAGGAAGTAGCCACAAGTCTAATGCTAATAACATTTATACTACTATGAGTAATAAATAAAATGGATAAAATACCCTGGGGAAAAAGAAATAGATTCTATTTAGCCTTTATACACAACCACACTGGTCCATCTATATTTGGCACCTTTACATCATTCCTGTTTTTCTTGCAAGAGAATAAATCAACATTTATTCTTTTAACAAATTATGCCAGATGATTTTGCATTGTACCAATTCTATATTTTAAGAACTGCATGAGGAGAAGAATAACTTGTGGAAGAATAAATGCTACATGCTATGTGCAGTATTCAATAGGTAAACTAATATTACCCTATCACATCTCAAATAGTTTTAAATCAATTAAATCAGTGTTTATTAGTAAAATTCCTCCAAGGAATGCTAGCTAGTCCATTTCTGTTAAACTTTCTTTAGAAATAAAACTTAGTCTAGAGGCAGTCACAGATTATGATCCTTCTGCAATCATTCAGACACCGGAGATAAAACCTCTCTCTTCCTTGATCTATATTTTCTATCTATATCTATAGTTGTATGCTCCTCCCACTGAAATAATGATTGAATCATAACATAACCCTAATTAAAAATAGATTAGAAACAGCCAATAATTCAAGAACTATACATCATTGGAATAATAGTTATCTGTATACACAAATAATTAATTCCATTGATTCATCTGTTATCTAGATGCAGCAGAGATGCAGCGAGGCATACATGCTGTATATACTGTATATTCACACAAAAGACAGAATTAAGACTTTAGTGGTTTGGGTTCCTTGCTCAGGGGGTAATTTATGCATAAACATTTCTTGTCAAATATTGCATTTAGAGAGTTATCTTTTGGTCCAAAACCACTTTTACTGGCAATTAGGCCATAGTTGCACCAAAATAAGATGGCCATGCCCAGTAAAGTCATACATGTCCTGAGACCATGGACGGGATTTTATCTCAGATTTTATCTTAAATTCAGTTTTCTACTTAGTTCTTTGTGATGCATTAATGTTATGAATGTGATTATCCTTGATTATGCATCAGTCTTTTGTGTGTTTAAATTTATTCTTTTATTTAACAAAAATAGATTACAATCCTCATGCTTTCATTCAGGCCCTGAAGGAAATCAATCTGCAGCAGTAACCTCTCTCAGCCTTTAATAGTTGTAGGCTCCTCTATTCATTGAATCATAACATATCGATAACTAAATACAGATTAGCCCTTTAACAGCCATTGATCCAAGAATTACCAAAAAAATCACATGCACCTTCACCTAGTTCAATACCATGCACAACTTTCACGTTACCTATGAGAATAATAATAATAATAATTCATCCTTTATAAATAATTATTCTTTCTCTGCATCTAACCCATTCGAACGTGTATTTAGAACACCCAGAGCAGTGTGCTGCTCCCCTGTTGAGGTGCATGGGTAGCAATTAGAGGTTGGGTGCCTTGCTCAACAGCACTTCAGGTATGTCTTGCCTGGAGTTGGGATCCAACACATCGTTACGATAGTAAAGACTGACATGCCCTAAATCAAACTGCCTGGTGCGCAAACAAACAAACAAGCTAAGCAAGTAAAACCATTTGATCCAGACTATTTTGGGACACACACTTCATACACATACTCATGGTTTACAAGCTTTCCCCCAGGTTTCTTACCCATTGGTGTATGATTTGAGATTACTGTAGGTTTTTATATTTAGTTTAAATCAAGCAAATTTCTTGGAAATGACAGCGAAAGTGAGCGCATTTTAAACACAGCATCACACCATTAAGTCCCACACGATTCTCTTATGCTGATTGATTTCTGATGTTTGTTGTAAGATAAATCTATCCATATGAAAGTGATAGTAATACATTCTGCCACTGTGTCTGCACAGCGGAATTGGTCCTCTGCATTTAACCCATCCGTGCAGTGAAACACACAAATACACACACACAGGTGAAGTGA
>JAOUQT010297176.1:0-39440 GCA_025769995.1 Xyliphius kryptos | reverse complement strand
ACGAAATTTAGATTCCCAACTGCATTTTTTTTAATTTTCCAAGGTGCATATCATTTTTAGTCATCCCAGCTTTCAGAAGACAAAAAATTTGGGAAGGCAGGTTGCGAGGTCAGTACAAGGGAGACACACAAGGACGGGTTTATAAAATACAACATTTCATTTCTGAAGCTGCAAAAAGCAAAACGTTAATTTTCAAACTGCCAGATAGCAATGGATAAAATGCTATGTTATTATAATCTGGCAACAGTAAAACAGAAGTACATAATTTGAAGATTGTGACATGAACCTTATGTTGAAATTAAGAACTAGGCGAAAGATATTGCTTAATCCATCGGCACATGCCCAGCAGCTGGTATAAGGTCTCTATGGTTAAACAAGGTTTAGGGAGTCTTTCCTTTATCGCACAGTAAAGGGAAGACAAAAATTGTGTCATCGTAAAACAGGTCATTAACTTACATAAAGTTTCTGGATTAGGACTGGCTGTCAACATTGTACACATGCTTCATTGATTATTGCACAAAATGTCAACCTGAATAAAGAATGAAAGAACAACAACAAAATAAAAAAAAAAACCTTTCCCACCAACACTGTGCTGGTCCTGTAACCATACTGTACTTTTTCACAGTTAGAATGCCAGATCTTATATAACAAAACCTGAAATACACTACATAAAGTATGTAAACAACAAAAGATATTTTAAAACCATAGCCAAGTAAGGTCTTTTTCAAATACGCCACAGGATGAAAGCAAATCCTTTTGAATGGCCGTTCTAGTTCACTGTACTTAATAAATTTAGCAACTATGAAGGGCTTCACATACTTTAATTGACACAGTAATGCATGTGGAAAAATGTGTTGGGTTGCAGCTAGCAATCATATTCATTCAATCTAATTAAACATGATTTGGGTTTAAAATAATAACACCAATAAAAGTGTTCATGATTTCTAAAGCCTAAGTTAATTTTACCAAATGTCTTGGATTTGTCTGCCAAAAAGATTTCAGTCTACTGTGATGGATGTGTAACAAAAGCAAAACATTTAAAATGTAAAATACTGGATCCTGATAATTTTTTAATCCAAACAACTAATTATATAAATGCCACTTGAATGTTTTAAATAACCATTCCATCGCTTGTTGCAGCTCTATAGATGTGATGTACATTTTATTATCTAAGAACCAGCGTTATTTGCATTAGATGCAATGACATAAGCCATGTGGGAACAGCTGGAACGGGATTAAAGTTGTACTATAAGTTTTGGTGGTAGATTCCTAATCAGAAAAAGCATAAATTAAAATCCAGTATAAACCTAAGTGTAGATAGTAACACAAGAAGCTTGCATCTTAAAATCTGACTGGATCCATATTAATTCTGCAGCAATACTGCAGTGAATTCCCCATTGTTTTTAATTTTTCTGTAAAATAAAAAACAAAGGCCCGCAGAAGAAATTATTATGGCTTTTACAGAATCTTAATTTCAAATGATCTGAAGTCCGAGTTTAATAATAATTGAGAACATCTAAGGGTCAGTCAGCAACAGTGTATAGTGTACAAGGCTTGAAACAAGCTACGTGCTGTATAGCTTAAATGTTTGCACTTCAACAAATCTAAGAAAACTAACCCTGATATAAAGGTGAAAACTCACCAATAAGGTTTAATTTACCTCAGTGTTTACAATGCTTATTTTCCAATTTAAGTTAAATTACTTAAGTCTTACATCTGGAGGTAATGTTTTACAGTAAAACCTTGGTGATGTCACATTCTTTATATACATGCACAACTAATGTTCATATATGCAATCCTTCAAGTAAACCAAAGATTTCCAATGTTCTCCTTCTAGCACTAACATGACAATAAAATGCCAATATTCACTTATTAAGCACTTTACTAGGCATTCTGTACTAGTTCTGGGTACAGCTTGTCTGTCCATACCTCTACTCTGAGAAGCATTTTCATTTGTAGCACTGGATGTTTATTGCCCCATTATAAGTGAACTGTGTGCACAAATCCAACCTGGTACCAATAATCATGCCACAGTCAAAACACTGAGATCCTTCTCCCATGTAATGGCTAGTGTAAACATAAAACTGTATAATTTATACATGACCGGCTGATCAAAATGTCAAACAAGTGGTAAATTGGTTTCCCAGTCAGAGTGCTCAGTAAATGTATATTTTGCCATCAAAGCTTCTCTTGGTACTCTAGTTTACTAAAGAACTTTTATCACACTCCTCTTCTTTAAGAAGCAGCACACCATAGCACATGGTTCTCGTAATACACACCTTGTACAAATGGAGTAAAACCGTAACTAACTCTTGATAATGGCCTTAGTCTGTGTGTGACCGCACATGAACCTGATGTTGACTAGGATGGCTCATTAGGTGAGATAAGCACACCACAAATCCTAAATAGGGAGTAGAAAGCAAAAGGCTTGGTTGAACTCCCAAATAAAGATGGCTTTTAAAAATGTGGGTCACTCGTATAGGATTAACATTATTGTTATGCACCACATCTCTCATTCTCCCTCTTACACAAGCCTCTTATTACTTCACGCATTAGGAATATGTAACCCAATATCGTGACATAATGCTTTCACATAACACAAGCTTTCCAGAAGGGCACCACGGTCATGACTTATGTCTGCACCTGTGTCCTGTTAACACTATAAAATTAAACTTTAACTGCTCAAACCATTAAGGTTTAGAAGCTGGACCACTTCCTAGTTAGCTTTAGGTCCCTTAGCCACACCAGCCAGTGTCGGGGGGAAGAAGGAAAAGTGAACCAAAATAAAGTATTGATAATAAAAAAGAAGAAAATTAAGCTTTACACCGCAACAATCCGCTTGCCTCAGAATTTGCACATGTGGAGTTTTACATTCCTGGACTTTAGTCAGGTTTTTCAGCCTGCTGAAGTGTAATGCTCCCAAACATGTCCTTTCTCTGAAGAGGTCTGCTCAGTCTGACGCTAGAGACTGAATATCAAAAAAGTGCAGGTGTACTGTCTGCAAGTCTGTTTGCAATTGGAGTATGCTAAAAGTCCCAGCACTACTAGCATGTATCATCTGTAAGAGGAGGAGGAGGAGAAAGAATGAGAACATGAATGAAAGCAAAAACTGTTACAAAGTTTATCTAAAACATGCTGCAGGCAAAACTGAACTGCAGCTGCTATGTTTTGTTAAAGGCAAGACAAACATACGATCAGGAACAGATATTACATGACCAAATGTATCTCCCTTATGCATTTTAATACAGATATTAGTTGCTTATAATACCATTAGTAATCACCATTTGAGCTTCTTAAACACCATATTCCCAAGCCATGGCTACGAACATGGAGCTGCAATAGGAGTCTCTTATTTTAATGGAGGTCTTTGCACGAGATGTTGAAGTAGCTAGAATTCTTCCGAATTAGTTTTAAATGTGGTAACTTAGTCAGGGTTTTTATTATATTCCTGCAACATCCATCAAGCCATATCCCTAAAAGTCATGTCAAACGTCTGATACTAGAATATATTTAAAATTTACTGTTCAAAACAGATTAGAGATTAAAGATCTTATTTTAAATGTAATAACTGAAATGCATAAGAAATTAGGTGCACAACCAAAACCATTTATACTATAATTAATTAGATGTTTAATGTGATCTACCCACCCACACCAAAACAAAAATAATAATCATGTAAAGAGCAGGTGTAGTGTAGAGAAACCTACATGGCATTAGTTTGTATTTAGACGTGTACACAGTCAACATTTTACTTACAACAAAACAACAACAAAAAAAGGACAGTGCCTTTAAACAACAACAAATCATTCATTATCTTCCGCTTAATCCTCTATGCGGGTCGGGGGTGTGTGTGTGTGTGGGGGGAGGAGTCCCCCATGCCTATCCAAGGGAGAACGTCTCAGGCACTTACTCACACAAACACACACTATAATGGGGCAATTTACAGTGTGTGCACAATTATTAGGCAAGTTGTATTTGCGAGGATTCAGTTTAATATTGCACAACAACTATGTTCTCAATTAACCCTAAAGACTTATAAATATCAAAACTTAATAGTATTGGAAGTTTTTTTTTTTTTTTTTTAGATTTGGCAATTTTAGGAGAATATCTGTTTGTGCAGGTAACTAATACTGTGCAGAATTATTAGGCAACTTAATAAACACCAAATATATACCCATCTCACTTGTTTATTTTCACCCGTTAATCCAATAAAGCCAACATGTATAACATGTAGGACAACATGTATAAAAAGGATGATGTGATCAAAATACTCTAAAATTCTGCACACAGTGTAGAGCAGTCCATATTTCTGGACTGTGGAAGAAAACCGGAAAACCCGGAGGAAATTGACACAGGCATGTGGAGAACATGGAAACTCAACCCAGATTGGGATTCGTACTAAGAATATCCAGCGCTGCGAGGCCAACGTGCTAACCACCAAGCTGGTCTCAATTAAGTTATAGTATCTATGTAGACATGCCATTTCCTTTGTATGTGCTCTTTTGTTCTAAAATTACACTGCTTTCAAAAGGTGTCTAATGGTTTCAGCTGCCCAATAACACTGAATTGTGTTATAGTATTTTTGAGATTTACTGTACAGGGTGTTTACCAATACATTTCCAAATAATTTTTAATTTTGTAACCAGCAGCATTTAAATAACTTTAGTTAAAGTTTATCATCGTCATCATCTAGCGTTACAAAAATCATTGCAGTGACATTTCCTGATAGACTGCAACTACAAACCTAATCAGCAAATTCATTAAAACGCCTATAATTACCCTGTGCTTGAATACTCACCATGATACCACCACTTTGTTTTCTTTGGATTTTTGTTACATGTCCGTACATAGAAGGAGTTATCAGGTGGACGACGCTGCAAAAGGACAAATAATCACACATTATACAACAATAAAACCAATAATATTGGTTTTATAAACTCATACTGCTATTAAATCTTAGCAAAATAATTTATACTTTTCACGAGTGTAAAGTTCACCACAGACCTCATTCAGCATGCATACTTCACACATCATTAACAGCAGCTATGCTTTTAATTGCTACCAAAAAGTTAGTGTAATAGTGTAAAAAAAATAAATACATTTAAACATCCATTCACAGCTTTCTTAATCTCACATGTGTTCAGTAAAGGAGTATGGGGATACAACACATTAAAAGTCAGTCATCAGAAAATTTGTTTAGAACTCAATGCAAAAATAACCCTGATATTCTGACAGCCCTAAACATACCACTGCTTTGAATAATCATTTAAAAAACACTGGCATACCCTAATGAATTGGCTGCAATTAGTAAAGACTTCTTGGTTAACTCCGGTTTGTCAGGCTTGTTGAATTTATATAACAGGTTGAACCAAGCATTTAGTAACTGTCACAACTTTTAAAAATGGCAATTATAGAATTTACTAACTATTGATTTACCACTGTTTACCACTTTGTTAGTCATTATCAAATTAATACGCTACGTTTTAATGTGCATTACTACCTTCACTTCACTTTCATGCTCATCAAACCAATCTTTTGAACTCTGGTATGTCACCCATAATGTTGTGTGCATTGCTGTATTTTGATCAAATGAATAAAATATTTCAGAAGAAAATCTTTAGTTTTTACATATCAGTAACTGGTGAAATCTGTAATTAATTTATTTGGAGTTCCTGTCTCACTTTCATCATACAGCAAGAGCATTCTCAGCGATACTCAGTTCACTAGAAGTAAACAGGGACAAGTAGGACATCAAAAAATAAAAAAAAGTGTTATAAGCCTGATTTGTCACAAAAAATGAGTAATACATTGCCAGCCAATACATTTGTATAAGGACTTCACAATCAGCATTTGCAGGCTTTCCTTTCCTTACATACTGTAATTCCAGTTCCATATTAACACAAACACACTAGTGAAATACGTGCACGGTACTTGGACTTGGTTTGATTCCCAGTTCCACCAAGTAGCAAGGTACCTAACCCCAATTGCTCCCGGACGCCGTGTACAAGGCTGCCCACCGCTCCAGGCATGTGTGCTCACTTCACCAGTGTGTTTGTGTGTTTCACTGCATGAGTGGATTAAATGTGGAGGACAAATTTATCTGTATGTAAGCATAGTAGGCAAATAAATCACTTTATATAAGTCACTTTATTTGTAAACTCATTTACAGTAAATATGCCAGACTGTCAGTGTATGAATATAAGAGGTGCAACTTGCAAATTGCTTTCCAACAATAAATTTAGCTCTGGCAATATTCAAATATTTAAAAAAGTATTTGTAGAAATTAAACTTAACATACCTTTTCCTTGCAGCTGGACAACATGCTAATGATGCTAAGACATACAGACTGAACAGATAAAGCCGGACTCCAATCCTCTGTTAAAATGGACAGGCAGATATGCCCGTTACTGTACACATGTGGATGAACTGGAATGTTCTCACCGGTAAACATTACCTTTTTGATGCAGCCAGAAAAAGAGGATTAAGGATACAAAAAAGGCCATGGTGGAAAATGTTTGCTATATGTTCCTGACATTACCTGAGGTGAGTCGAATGGATACCTGTTGCTGAATTTAAACAGGAGTTGAAACTTCTCACCCTCGTACAGTGTGCCAGGTGCTCCCTCCATATCTATAAACCACCTACAGAAAAAGACATCTTAGATGTACGACAGTCATGAGACCAATTAGATTATATCTATAAAAAAACAAAACAATTATATATAAGCTTAAATAAACAAAAATTTTTGAAACTGCTGGTCCATTCTTATAGCCTTATTAGTAAATAAGCGCTATTGTAAAAAAAGAACATACTCTGTTATTGTATTTTGCACGCTTCTTTCATTAAGGGTCATTCCAGGTGGAGGATCACTTTGCAAAGCCAACAGTTCCTTTTGTAACCTTTTCTAGAGGTTGAAAAACAAAACGGAAAAACATGTAAAACCATGACAAGGTTAGAACAGCCTACAGTACACTGAATACTTTCATGTTGCATCACTGCTGAAAGTCAAATCAATGACTTTGGCAGTGTCTAACAAATGTTTTTTATAAGAAAAAGAAAAGGGAGACGAAAGAGAAAAATTACTTTTTTTAAAAGTGTCTCAAGGGCTTCAAATAATATTTTTAGTGCAGATTAGCAACCACAAACTAATTTACTTTATTCAGTCTTAGAGACAAAGCTTTATAGCAGTAATAAACTAAAAGCATTCATCACTTGCAACCTTAAAGACAAAATGCAAAATCAACATAAGATCTAATGTTTAAATTGTGTTGTTGTCAAAGCTTGTAGCAAATTAAAATATACTTAACAGTTTAAAAGCCATTCACAGAAACACATTGTTTTCAAAACACTCATTCACCCCGCCCCATACTTGTGCAAAAACTAGAAATGCATTCAATATTCAGACTAAATTGACAATAGTAAAAAATACATAATTTAAATTAAATAAAATCACAGTCTGACTACTGACTTGTGTCCTTAACTATTGCCTTGTGCTGTTTTCTATTTGTTAGTCGCTTTGGATAAAAGCGTCTGCTAAATGACAAAACTGTAAAAAAAAAAAAAGAAAAAAAAAAGCCAAGGAAATAAAAGACTGATTGTAAATAGGCTTTATAAAAGACTGCTGCATCTGGAATTGCTCTCCATTATTCAAATACAGCACTATAAAGTGTGTTAGCATTGTGCTAATATACTAAAATACCAATACAAAGCACAATACAAACCACAATGCTTTGCAGCATTATTTTGATCACATTTTTTTTGTATATGTCATACTCCAAGCTGTATAGGTTTGAAAGCCCACTACCAATTAAGTAAATCAGGTGATGTGCATCTTTGTATTGAGGTCTCAATTCATGGTCTAATGACCCATAAATTGAGAAAAATCAAGCGTGAAGCTACCAAGATGCCATTTACCACCCGTTTTGCCATATTTTAGAGCTGCAACGTTACTGGAGTATTAAAAAAATAAAATAAAAATTACAAGGTGCGCAATACTCAGGGACATGGCCAAGGTAAGGAAGGCTGAAAAACAACCACCTTTGAACAAGAAAAATAAAACATCAAGACAATGAGAGTGATTCTTGATGGAGCCGCTGGATGGGCCCGAGGCTAGATCAGTAAAGGACTCAGACACCAGCATGGTGGAGGTGGAGTACTGGTATGAACTGGTATGGAGGTTGCAGGATCGAGTGAAGCTCAACTCCTATACCTACTGCCAGTTTCTGGAAGACACCTTCTTTAAGCAGTGGTACAGGAACAAGCCGGTATTGTTCAAAGAAAACATGATTTTCATGCAGGACAATGGCCTGTCACATGCACACAAATACTCCACAGTGTGGATGGCCAGAAAAGATATATAAAAAAAAAAAGTTAAAATGACATTGCCCCCTTGTTCACCTGATCTGAACCCCATAGAGAACCTGTGGTCCCTCATAAAATGTGAGATCTACAGGGAGGTAAAATAGTACACCTCTGAACAGTGTCTGGGAGGCTGTGGTGTCTGCTGCACGCAAAGTTGATTGTAAACAGTTCAAGCACCTGAACAGAATCTATGTTTAGAAGGCTTTTGAGTGTCATCGTAAAGAAAGCTGGCTATATTGGTCACTGATTTGTTTTGGAAAGTTAGAAATGTTTATTTTTAAATTAAATTGCCAATAAACTCGCCTTCCGTGACAGTAAATTTTTCAAATGAACCTTGATGCAAGAAAAAGATTTCCGGTTTCTTTAACAATCAAATAATGCCATCTAGTGACCAAATTACAAAAAGCAGTTTATGAAAAACAACTGAAAAACTTTTGTTTTTATATCGTGCATTTATACAAATGTGAAGCACTCAGAGGTGTGGGTTATTGTGAATAATTTCACGGCTAGACTGGCAGCTCAGCCAATCAGATTTAAGGACCGGTTATATATAACTACCCGTTTTATAATTGTATTCAATATACACACAAACCCCTTCACTAACCCACCCACAGCTAAACATGCACACATTGTTAAGCATATACCATGACATGCCTGGGGTCTTACGTCACCTCAGTCTTAGGCAGCTTGTGTCTTAAAAAAGCCAAAACTTTCAAACTTTAGGAGTACTAAAGGATTTTCTGTTCACATTTTCTCACATTAATTTGATCATATTTTAGGTCAACATTTTAAAGCTCCAGAAGGCAATTTTAATAAGCATCTTAGACCTTTAAATAGCACCAAAATGAGGCCCTGAAATCCACACTGCTTTAAAATTCAGCATCTACCAAATGTGTCAATATGACGTTTTGTTACCCAACCCTACTGTTAGGTCCTAAAGAAAAGTCCTAAAAATCATGCTGGTTGGCATGTGGGATTTAATAGCCTCTGTAAATTACTGGATTAGGGCATTTACTAAAAGCTAGAAACTATCAGTACAAAATGGACTTAAGTACATGCAAAATCTGATGAGCCATGTTACCCAGTATGAATTTAAAGTGCACCATGCAATTATACTGAATGCCAGACTTCTATCTTTGAACTTCCCATAAATGCTGGGTGTGTGCATGTTTGATCATGCATTCTATAAATTATTCACAAATAATAAAAAATAAATATATTTTTCGATCATCTTTTCAAAATTTGCAAAAGAAGGCTTAATTTTAACTGCCATCCTGTATCTCACTAAAACATTTCAGTTTAGTATCAGTATTTCCATCTATAAACTACAGTTTGAATGATTATAGCATAATTCAGTAACGTGTAATATGTAGGTACACGATAATAAAGAAATGTAATGCATGTAAACTTACAACCATTTACAGTCTATCAAACAAGGTTCAATTTTAGTTTAATCCATTGTTTCACTCATACACGGCCACTTAAGCAAACAGAAAAAAGCAAAAATTATGTAAAACAATGTTGGGCAAAACATTAGCTTGCCAGTAACAGATGTACTGCAATGACCTGATTAAAACGATTACAACAGAAATACAGGTCCTAATATATCACAGGGTAAAAATGTGTAAGTAGTACTTAACCAGTGGTGCTGAATTACTGCTGCATTGATTATATGCTCCAAGACAACTGCACTTCAAATATCTGTGTATAGCAGTTATACTGTGATAGAACTTCTCCACTCTGCGAACTTCAAAGCTACATTGCTGAGTCACCATCCAAAATTCTTGCACATAAAGAAAATTCTATGCAGTTTATTCAGGACGGCACATTAATGCAAGCTGTGACAAGAAGGGTTGCTTTGTCTGTCAGCACAGGGTCCAGAACATGGAGCAGATACCAGGAGACATGGAGGGACCATAGAAGAAAACATCCTCCATCTCATCAGAAGCATGCCCAGGTGTTGTAGGGAGGTCATACAGGCACGTGGAGGCCACACACACAAACTACTGAGCCTCATTTCAACTTGAGGAATTTCCACTAAAGTTGGATCAGCTTGTCATTTTATTTCCACTTTGATTATGATTCCGAATCCAGACCACCATGAGATAATACTTTTGATTTACATTTTGATGTTATTTTGTACGCAATACATTCCACTATCTACTAAACAAAGATTTCCCACTGATTTTCTATTTTTTATTCATTGAGATCTAGGATGTGTTGTTTTAGTTCCCTTTATTTTTTGAGCAGTGTTTTTTTGCCGATTATCACAACTTTTGCACTACACAACACTTCTTTAAAACGAATAAAACAGTAAATATTACAACGTATATGTTACAAAGAGAAGGATGCAAGTTACCCCAGAACATGCTATTTTTTTTTATGAAAATTATAATCGAAGACATTGCTTGTAATACAATGTTGGTTTATTGTTCGGTTCGTTTTTATGTGTTTTGTGGCATTAAAATGCCTAACTGTGTTTTGCAGGTACAAGGTGTCAAAGGACAAACATCACCAGGTAACCAAATCCCAGAGGAAAAATTGCCAGCGCTCTAGCATGAATAAATAAACTGTAAAGTAGAAGTCAGCTTTCAGAAGATGTTTGAATAACACATAAATACAGTATTTTAAATCACACACGGCTCTGATGAAACTCGAAAGCGTTAGCACATGAAACAACTGCTAGCTGATAAGTAATAAAGCTCCTATTACCTAAGCTTCGCGGTTGTACGCCTAACGTTTTCGTTATCTATTCTTACAACTTCACATTACACCAACAAAAAAATGTTTACTATGATAATTGTAAATTGAAGGTAACTGCTGGTAGATTAACAGTTACACTTATCCTTGTTAGCTTGCTAACCGGTTGAATACCTCTGATTCCAAAAGCCTTTCACAACCAACTGGTTAATGGATAGCCCGATATAAAACGAGTTTCAAAACAACGCACAAATGTGGAAAAATTAAGACCGTAGCAAAATCAATAGAGTTAACCCAATTTGTTTACTCTAATTCCCTACTCACCTGCATAGACGCCATGATGGAACTACCCGAATTGGACGTGTTATTGTTTTTCTTTACCTACCTGTATTCTGACAAGTCCCGCCTACCACGTGTAAAATTCCTAACCAGCTTGTTTGTCCCTTTAGCGATTACATTGGCTAGTCAACTAACTGTTGTAAGTGTGGATTGGCTGCGAAGACCTTTCCTGCACAACGATTGGATAGTATTTTGTGGGTCAGCCTTCAGAATTGATGAACATGCGTCTGTATCGCAGGTCTGAAGATTACAATTTAACGATGTCATGTAACTACAACTCTTTTATAATGTTTAAAATTCATTCATTATTTTTCGCTTAATTCTCTTCGAGGGGTTATCCAAGACTGATATATTTACGTAGCACTGTTTGTTTCTTTTAGTATAAAAACAGGTCTGGGGGGCTTGCAGATTACACAAAAAAAGTTTGTATGTTCTCCTCAAATCCCAGGTAGCTTTTCTCAGGGGTATGCTTTTTTTATGTGTTCCCAAATCCAGTTGGACTATCTATCTATAGGTTGTGGGTTAAAATCCCAGGCCCACCAATGTGGGTTCTTGAGCAAGGCCCTTAACCTTCATTGCTCCAGGGTGCTGTATCAACCCTGTGTTCTGATTCTAACAAAGTTGGGATACTTGTAAGTCGCTTTGGATAAAAGCATCTGATAAATAACCAAATGAAACTCTTTCATTCATTATCTTCTGCTTAATCTTCTAATAGGGTTATTCACTATATAAGTACTGAACACAGCTACCCAATTATCATTCTTTTTAGCTGTAACATTTTTAAGCCTTTGAGATAAAGAATGTCTTTTGCGTAAAGTATAAATCTAAAGTTTAAATCTATTTTTAACTTGAAGACTTTAAGGCCTTGTGCACAAGATTTGAGATTCTTATGATGATTGTATCAATAGCTATTCAGTTAAATTAGAAATATAATATTTAGATTAAGTTGCACTTGCACTAAATTTATAGTTCATACAGGGGTTGGACACCTGGTTTTAGAGCACAATCATTTATTATTATGGTGTAGAGCCTCCTTTTACAGTCAATACGGTGTCAGATTGTCAAGGGAATGACATATACAAGTCCTGCACAGTGATCAGAGGGATTTTAAGCCATTCTTCTTGCATGTTAGTGGCCAGGTCACTACGTGATGCTGGTGGAGGAACACGTTTCCTGACTCGCTCCTCCAAAAACCCCCAAAGTGGCTCAATTATATTTAGATCTGGTGACTTTGCAGGCCATGGGAGATGTTCAGCTTATTTTTCATGTTCATCAAACCAATCTTTTGAACTCATAATGTTGTATACATTGCAATATTTTAAGCAAAACTGTGCTCTTACCCTGCTAACTGAACTTTCACACTCTGCTCTTACTGGTACAATGTGCAATTAATGAAGACTGGCCACCAGGCTGCTCCAATTTAGCCATGAAACCTTCCATACTAAAATGACAGGTGTTTCAGTTTCATTGTCCAACCCCTGTATATTTGTATATTTTAAATTTTCACCGTGTTATAAATGAGGAACTACACTGTTAATATTAATTGGTAAGTGTGAATTAATTCTGAGAATTTCGATAGACCTGCTGCTTCAGTTCCCCTACCTGGTTTTGGTCAAAAATGTTGCTGAGGCTAGAGAAGGATTAAATAAAGAGATCCATAAAATCACCACACTGTGGCATTTGTGTAAAGTTGTAAAGAGTGTGTTAAATCCCTATTTTTAGTTTCGGTTCTGTAATGATTTTTGAGCAAGTGTTATTTATTAACATTTTGTAAAGTCCCTATATGTATCGAGTTTATTTTTATGAATTCCTAGTTTTGTTCAGAAACTTGATAGATGATGGACCATGCAATGACAAAAAATGTCTGATCCCCAACATTTGTAAGAAGTTTAGGCCGTAATAACTTTACCCACCTAGCAATGTAGTAGGATAATTTTACCAATAATGGAGTGGAATTTTAAAACTTTCCCTACACTATTGTTATTTTACAGATCTTCTATACGAGATACAAAGTCAGAATTCTGAGATACTTTTGCCTTTTTGTTCTTCCTAGTGGCAGAAATGGGCTTGCATACAAAGTCAACAAACTCTGTCTCCTATAAATCAGGTACATTGGAGTTAGTATATAATTCATTATATCATGTATTTATGCGTCTGCCGACTTGGCTGTTTCCCCACCTTTTTTACTACATCACTACTGAGACAGACCATGGTTTATAGAAAATAAAACAGTAAAATGTGGCAAATATTTGGATGTTATTCTTTATTATATGGGAAAACAGATGACATGCATTTATTACAGAGAACTGCGTATGAATGCAACATTCATCAAAAGCACTGCAAACATACTACTGTTTAGTCTGATTATCTGATACCGAGTGGAACACAAACAGTAAAAAAATAAAAACTAATACTGGGAGACATGTGTCACTAGCAAAATAAAAAAAAAAAAAAATGTAATGACAAACCTCGCCACAATCTGCTGTCCTTTTATAATGTGAGAAGCCGAAATAAATAGACTGTGTATTTTTTCACATGTACAGGTGCATACACACACCCGTTTAGCAATCTAAGAAGTTAGCAGCCATGAGCAATTCTAGCGCAATCTCTGGGGCGATGGGGAACTCTGGGATTTCAGTAGAGCTGTTGGTGTATCTTACTTTGTATGTGAAATACATGCAAACTTTAGAGAGCACATGGGAGGGAATCTCTCTGAAATTTACTTCGTTTGTTTCGTTTTCAGCAAATTGACCTGTTAGGAAGAGAGAAACTGCATTTAGAACTACAAAAGTCAGCTACACTAAACATAGCACATGAGCATAGGACATACAGGAGAATTGAAATACAAAAGAAATATGACAATAAAATTGTATATGACAATACAACAATACTTGCATGTATTCTTGGTAACGTACACTATTTACCAAGTGTGTATGTAGCCAAATTTTAAATTTAAATGATAAACTAAGATTCTAGCCCCATGATTTTAAGTACTAAACCTCAATATTGCATAACTGTAGAATTTAAATGTAATCATATTCCTATTTTTTTTTTTTTAGCAAAATAAAGATCAACACAAAAAATTATTAGTTCTTCATAAGCCTCATCTGTTAATAAATAAACAATTTTGTCTAGTCTGCGAACACAGAAAAATTCATTAAAAGATCAGTGAAAAAGACACACATATACACACACTTGTGAAATGAGCACACATGCCCAGAGCAGTGGTTAGCCCTGTAAACAGCACCCAGGGAGAAACTGGGGTTAAGTGCCTTGCCCGAGGACACTTCTAGAAGATCTAGAACCTGATTGGACCAGGAATCAAACTGCAATCCTTCAAGTCGCTAGGCTGGATATTTAACTATGAGCCTACGAAAGCCCCCGAAGTTTGCATGTTTGTGTTCTGCAGATGTTACCTACCAGGGCCACTGAGCATAGCTTTAATGGTTCCAGATGTTAAAGCATGTTCTCTCTTCACGATGAACTCATGTCCATCGGAGGATATGAGTTTCACATACATGGCATCTGGGCCTTCGCAGCCACCATATGTCTTCTCTTCACAATCTGAAAAAGCAATTCGAAAGACATGACTTTTTCCATTTACTGCTGAAAATTTGAATCATTATAAAGTTCCTTCACAGTTAAACTTCTAGTAAATATTGGAGGTACAACAATCATTTGGATCCGTATTAGGGGTGGAATAAGCAGTCTATAAAATCTACCTTTTTGAGTCATTGTAGCATGCCCTGTGGCGAAGCTGCTTTCTATGTGACTGCATAAATACATCTAAAGTGAAGAAAATGAGTTGGTGCCAATGATTAAGGTTGTGATTAAACACTACTATTGTTCCTTAACTAAGACATGATCCATATCATGTGAACATTTTTAAGTTGGAAACTATTCACTTTACAGTTCAGTTTGTTAATCCAAGAGCATTTTTAGATCTGGTCTTATTGATTGAATCACAAGTGGTCAGTGTCCAATACAGGACTGATTGTACACAAAATGCTTTCATGGCACAGTAAGAAAACAGACCACATTTGAGTAATAGTCAGGGATGCTTTTAGCCACATTTGTTTAAAAATATGTATAGAAATACTTTCACGGCCACACTACGCCCATCAAATCTGAAAGTCATTCAATTTTGAATTAAAACGTCCATGATGCATGGACTGATGACCACAGTTTTGTGCACTGACAAGTCAATAAAGGTGGGGCAGTTAAGCATGCTGTTGTGGAATAAGAAATAAAAGCACGCGCTACACAAGTAAATGCTGTGTGTATAGTGTTCCTGTTGTGTGAGCCTGTTTTTTTCTGGTGTTATTTCGCTTTCTTTTGCAGATCAGTGATGCAACCTCCAAACCTGAAACCAAAGATGCATGCCAAGGGTGGGACAGGAGATTGTTTTCAGGTCAGTTTATCTATCGGGGGAGGGATTATCTAACCTCCCTCTGCTGGGAGGAAAGAAACCTGGCAGCAAAGCTTTTACAGATTTAAAACTTTTAAAATAGACATAATCTGTTAATGATAGTTGTATTGAGCTGCAGCAAATCATACTTCCTTTATTCAAGTTTTGAAGAATTAAATGATTAAAAATCATAAACTTATGATTTACACATTATAAAAAACATTTTTTTTAAAGAGGAAACAAATATATACTAAATATGAATATTTTATCAGCATTTAAGTGCATGTTTGTCACACTTAAGTGTTTTGGAACATCATACCAATTAAAAAAGTAGTCAAAGACACAAAATGCAAAGTAAAAACAAATTGCAATTTGTAAATGAAGGTGTTTATTATTAAGGGACAAAAAAAAATTGAAACCTACATGGCCATGTGTGAAAAAGTGATTGCCCGTAAACATAATAACTGGTTGGGCCACCCTTAGCAGCAACAACTCCAACCAAGCGCTTGCGATATCTTGCAATGAGTCTTTTACAGTGTTCTTGAGAAAATTTGGCCCACTCATCTTTGCAGAATAGTTCCAATTCAGTTACATTAGAGAGTTTGCAAGCATGAACAGATTTTTTAAGGTCACAACACAGCATCTCAATAGGATTCAGGTCAGGACTTTGTCTAGACCACTCCAAAGTCTTTATTTTGTTTTTCTTCAGCCACTCCGAGGTGGACTTGCTGGTGTGTTTTGGATCATTGTCCTGCTGCAGAACCGTAGTTTGTTTCAGCTTAAGGTCACAACAGATGGTCAGACATTCTCCTTCAGGTCATCTTGTTTGACCTCATGGATGTGTCGTTGCTGCGCTGTTGCGGTAATTTTGGGTGGCAGGCCACTCCTGGAAAGGTTCACCACTGTTCCATGTCTTTGCCATTTGTGGATGATGGCTCTCACTGTGGTTTAATAGATTCAGGCAGGTTCTATTTAAGTGATGTCTTAATAGACAACAGGTGTGGCAATAATCAGGCCTGTGTGTGGCTAGAGACAATGTACTCAGGTATGATAAGTCACAGTTATAGTATGTTTTAACAAGGGGGGGGGGGGGGCAATAAATTTTTCACACAGGGCCAAGAAGGTTTGCATTTACAAATTGCATTTTGTGTTTACCTGTGTTGTCTTTGACTTAAGTGTGACAAACATGCAAAAAAAAAACAGGAAGTAAGGAAGGGGCAACCACTTTTTTCACACCACTGTACTTTCAAGTAAAGATCTAACATATTGGAGACAATAAAAGCAATTCTTAACTGAATGAAATCAGCTTTATTGAGCACACAATTTTGAGCTCTAAACATTTGTATTATGTCAGCTCTTACAGGACTGTAGTAAATATAGTAAATACTGCCAATTTGCCACAATTCCTAAATATCCAAGTAAACAACCATTAAAATACAATGTGATTGATCTGAGGCAGCACTAAAGTAAAACATGACAAAACAAATAGAAACCCACAAAGCCTAATTAAACTTAATCACTTCAGGACATAACACAAAAATAAAAATACAATTGAAAATAAATCAAATTTATTATTAAAGGTGTACATTCTTTTGCATTATTAAAATGAACTGTAAAGGACCTTACCCATTTTCTATCATTCACTGATTTTCTTTCACTGTAAAGACAAAACTGCAATGATGAGTAAAACCAGTTGATGCAGGCAAGACAGAAATAACCTCAGGTTCATTTCTACAACAACCCAAGGAATAAATATAAAAAAGATAGTTTGTTCATTAATCAGAATACTAATCCTGTGGGGAAATTGCAGTTGTCACAGATGCACCGTTTATAGTGTTATAATATACAAAAGAAGAAAAAAGGACAAAATACTAGTAATAGTAATAATTAACGCATCAAAAATTTAAAAGTAGTACAATAAGCAATATGATCAAATTTAAGTACAAGTGTTAGTAATATAATTAAAATACAAAATTATACCAAATAAAATAAGTAAAGTGGCCTTGGCAAGTTTGTCATTTGTCTACTTTCAGCGTTTTACCATTGCTTATTTAGGGGTTGCCACAGCAATAATCTCGCATATTAGACTTGGCCAAGTGTTTTACCTCGGATGCCCTTCCTGACACAACCCCGTACCCTCTACCGGGCTTGGGAAACACAGATTATGGGGAAAATTTAGAGCAGCCAATTCATCTTAAATCCATGTTTTTGGACTGTGTGAGGAAACTGGAGAACCCAGAGAAAGCCCATGCCAACACAGAGAAAACATAGAAACTCCACCCAGATCAGGATTCGAACCTGAAATACCCATAGCTGAGAGGTGAATGTGCTAACCACTAAGCCCCTTGGCAAGTTACATATGTATTAAAATATATTGTACTCATGGTTCATGTAAAGTATGGAATGGTCCCCTGACATAATATTGCACATATTAATCATAATTATAACATTGCACATATAATAGGGCAATAAGGCACAAGAGGTTGTGCATTAGAGTGAATAAATCATGGAAAAAAGGGTGTTATTGGACAGAGTGCCAATAAACTTATTTCCTCTGGTTTATTCACAATAAGGCATAACCTCCAGTCCCTTACTGCTTTTATAAAATGTTTACAAACACACTAAAATAAGGTTTGATTCATAAATGTGTTTATCGAATGCAAATCGTTAATAAACTAGTCTTCCACGATGTAATCTAGTACGTTCAAAATGAACGCTGATCGCGAACACACTGCAGATTTCACTAACAAGACAGAAGTTATGAAATTGGGAAAATAATGCATTGTATGTTCAAGTGATTTATTTATATAACACTTCTTACTATAGTGTGTTCACACAAATCAGCTGTACAATGTCATGAGCCTTAACCCACAAAGAGCAAGCCGAAACAACAGTGGCAAGAACAAACTACGCACTGATGTGAATGTAAAGCAGGCAAAGGTGTGCATTATCATCAATAATGTCACGGCTGGACAAACGGCTCAGCCAATCAGATTTAGGGAGCGGACCTACACGTTTTACAAGTTATGTCATTAAACATTAAGAGAGGAGTCCTAATCTATACTGGAAATCTAGGGAACTTTAATTAAATAAAGGGTGTGGTAACTCAGTGGTTAGGGTGTTGGACTATCAATCAGAAGGTTGTGGGTTCAAATCCCAGGTTCACTGAAGTTACCAATGTGGGTCCTTCAGCAAGACCCTTAACCCTCATTGCTCCAGGGTTCTGTATCAGCCCTGTGTTCTGACCCCAACCAAGTTGGGGTACTTGTAAGTCACTTTGGATAAAAGCGTCTGCGAAATAACTAAATGTAAATAGACATAAGTACAATATTAACTTGACATTTTTGTAGGACTTTATACTGTGCACTTGGGCAAATTCACACTAAAACAGGTATTTCCAAAAACATGCATTGGACATGCCTGTTTTTGTGTGAATCTGCAAAAGAGGACGATATTCACGATAGTGCACAACCTTGAGTGCCTTATTGCTTTTATAAACTGGATACAAACACAGTGTAAAAAAAATAATAATAATTGGACTGTAAAGCGGTCAGAGGTGTGCATTATTATCAATAATGTGACAGCTGGACAAAAGGCTCAGCCAATCAGATTTAAGGACCTACACGTTTTACAAGTTATGTCATTAAAGATTACGAGAAGACACAGATTGATGGCCATTAAAACTTTGACACTGTGGTTAGTGCTTTTATTTCACTGCAAGGAGGTCCTGGTTTTAATTCCTTGTTGGGGAAACAAATCTCCTTTCTGTTTGTGAATTGAGAGGGGTGTGATTTTACTGTTTGGATTCTTCCAAGTATCGCGATATAACGTCTCGTTTAATTCTGCCCTACATGGCCTTTATTTTCAAGGCAGCTGGCGTATACACTCCTTAATATTTGATTATTGCTTAAGATAATATTAGCTGTACCACTATATATACACTTACTTAAACGCTTTGGAATCAATTAATGAAATTACACGCAGTTAGGAACTGGTATCAAACTGCCAACAAGCGTTAGCTTATAGCTTATCGTTTCATTAATCATTGTTAAAAAATACTTTGACGTAGAAGAGTTAATACCATATTTTGCTATAAAGGAACGCTAAACGGTGTTAAATAGAGAATATGCCGAGTATATTACCTCACTGCTGGGTTAGTCGTTTTATTGTTCCACGAAAAACATTGACTGGAGAAAAATCAGCCTCCCTCAACCGGAAGCCTACGACTTTTCCGGGAAATAGACGGCATTTACACGTTAAAAGTAAATCACAGAATAAACGCTAGTTTAAACAGCCAGTGTGGGTGTAATAATGAACAAATAATTAGTAAATTGACGTATCTGGTATTTTTTGTTATTTAGTTTTTAAGGACAGGTTTTTGCAATTTCGTTTTTATTTTGAAATCCCATAACAACTTCCTTTATGGGCGTCTTTTTTGCGTTCTAATTTGCACTTTGCTCCCTATTCCCTATATATTGGCAAGGCTATTCAAATCGTTATTTGTTTTCATGATAAATGGCAGTTATTTAAAATACATTTTAGACGTTATTACTAAAAATGTTGCGGAGTCAATTATACAAAATCCACCAGAAAACTGTTGATGACTAATAGACTACGTAGTGGTATACCCATAACTTGAGA
The DNA here is from genome assembly GCA_025769995.1 of Xyliphius kryptos. Taxonomy (NCBI): domain Eukaryota; kingdom Metazoa; phylum Chordata; class Actinopteri; order Siluriformes; family Aspredinidae; genus Xyliphius; species Xyliphius kryptos. The sequence goes on along the minus strand of JAOUQT010297176.1, from coordinate 18,991 downwards.
TTCCGCCTTGTTCAAGGATTGCATGCTGTCACTCGAAATCCGCTTTACGGTTCTGTTTTACGTTGGAAAGCAGTAACCTTGTTTTTGGAAAATGTACCTAATGAGGTTGGCACTGAGCTTCAGATGCCTCTCGATTAGCCATCAGCTGCTGAGACAAATCCATCGCGGTGGTGTTCATCTGCTGCTTAAGTCAAAGCAACCATGTGGAGCTGTGTGCAGTGAGGGGCAGAGGACGTTCCTAAAGTCCGATCCAAATCAGGTAAACTCTAAAGGAATTCACAATCCACTCAGGGTTAACTACTGCTGAATGACTCTAAAACCACGTTCGTTATCACGGATCTAAAAGAATAACCTTCATGATCTCTCGGTAACAATCGTCCTCCAAGCAGCATGTACCTCTAACTTATTAGTGAGAAAGTGACCAGGGCACAATGTTGATTTTTATGTTTCTGGATTATGTTGTCTGATTGGGTACGCCATGACCAGATGCTTACTTTGTTTTAGAATAATTACAGTAATCTCATTATTATTACATTGGTCCGCACATTGCTTGCAATGACATCTTTTACCCAAGAGAGGTCAACAAATTCTGCCTTGACATTGTCTTCAGGTTCAGCAGTTCACATGCAGACGATGGCATTCCTCTCAGCAAGTGTGCACTGATGATGGAGTCCTAATCTACACTGGAAGTCTGGGGAAAGCTGTACTTGGTAAAATACTTTACGTACAACTTCCATTAAAAAGACATTAGTACAATATTAACTGACATCTTTGTAGGACTTTATAGGGCTTACTGCGCACATGGGCAGATTCACACTAAAACAGGCATGTCCAAAGCATTTGTTTTAGTGTGAATCTGCACAAGAGGACGTACATCATTGTGAAAAATAATGGGAAAGTGGTGTAAGGCATGAGATGAAGCAGAGTACGGTTACACCTTGATATCACGATAATGCAGATCCTCAAGTACCTTAGATAAACCAGATACAAACACTGTAATAATAATAAAAAATGGTGTGATTTATAACTGCGTTAAAAAAAAAATTTCACCATAAATGTGTTTATTGAAGGCCAAATCCTTAATTAAATGGTCTTTCGTGATGTAATCTGGTCTGGGTTTTAAAATGAGCATTAATTGGTGAGTAACAGGTTTCCAGATTTAACTAAATACTGCCAGATAGTGGCAAATTACAAAATGCAGGTCATAAAACTTTGGAAAAACATGTATTGTATATCACACATTGATACCAATGTTAAACGATCAGAGATGTGCATTATTGTCAATAATGTCACAGGACTTTATAAGGCTTACTGAGCACTTCAGCAGATTCACATTAAAACAGGCATTTTTAAAGTCCGGCCCATGAATTTTACAAAAATGTCAATTTCCAAATGGTTCGCAACTTCAGTCTTATAACGTGTTCTTTATGGCTTGCTAGCTCTATCAGAATAAAAAATACTGATAGATCTGCCTGCCTCTGGGAGAATTGGGGACATATTGTCTTTGCAAAAAGTATTAACACTAGAACAAGAAAGAGCATTACACTAAAGCAATAAGGCACAATAGGATGTATATTATTGTGACTTGTTGGACAGAGGTGTTGTTCGGCGCGAGCTGAAATGGAGTACTGTTCCACCCCTTTCCTGTGATTTATTCACAATAATGCACAACTTCTAGTGCCTAATTGCTTTTATAAAATGGTTACAAACACCTTATAATAAAAAAAAAAGTTTGATTCATAAATGTGTTTTTGAAAGCAAAATCCTTAAATGAATGGTCTTTCGTGATGTAATCAGGTCCGGTTTTTAAAATGAACGTTGATCGCTGAGTAATAGGTTTCCGATTTCTCTAACAATCAAATACTGCCACATAGTGGCCAAATTACAAAACGCAATATATACAATTTTGGGAAAACATGCATTGTATATCACACATTGATACGAATGTAAAATGATCAGAGGTGTGCATTATTTTCAGAATGTCAACTGGACAAACTGCTTAAGCGATCATATTTAAGGACCAAAACTACCTATTTTATGAATACTGTTCCAAATCTTTTTGTAACAATTACAAATCTAATTGTGTGAAATTGCTTCATATAACACATGCTGTAGCATAAACATTCACTTTTTTAAAGTGTCAGATTGTCTTCTGTACTGTATGTAGTAATTACAATAAAAAAAACATGTTTTCTGTTGATTTGCAGGAGTGAAGTTCTTCTCCTACACCAGCAGCATGTTTAGTTTGTGCCTGATGCCCTACATCCTCACTAAGACAGGCATTGGTGTGAGCCTCTTTTCTCTAAAGGTGGCTTTCTGTGGTATCATTGGCTTTTTTACCTTCTTGACACCAGTGATCCTCCATCTCATCACCAAAGGCTATGTGGTGCGCCTCTACCACAACAACAAGACTGACACATACACAGCCGTCACCTACAGTGCGTTGCTGGTGGAAAAGAAAACCGTGTTTCACCAAAGTGATGTTAGGATCCCTGATACCACTCGCATGTTTACAAGCTTCTATGCTAAAAAGCGCTCCATGCTTGTGAACCCTATGCTGTTTGAAATACCGCATGACTACAACCACCTCATGGGCTATGACCGTCCCTTCACCTTTGACATGGAGGATATTAAAAAAACGGATAAAAGTTAGTTTTTCCCTCATTGTAACTTAAAAAAAGATGTGCTGTTATCAAAAACTGTTCAGACCCTGTAAAAATGCAGAGAATAGAGAGAATAGACACAATATTTGTTTGTCTTATTAAATTTCAGCCTGTTTTGAACCGATCTTTAAGAAAACTACTAAGCAATTTTAGTTTAAGATCCATAACAGAACCATAGGAAATCTGTTAACCTTTTTCCAGGGTTAATTGTATCTGTTAAGTTTTGAATTTGAACCATTTTTTTTTAATGACAAACCGAATCAAACAATTGCAAAATGTCAGTTTATGTTTTATTTTAAACTGATGACCCATTCATAACAGTGCACTAACATATCATTAACATATTTTCAGGAACAGTACTGAGTTTATAGCAGTAAGTGTTACATAATTTTCGTGAAGGAAAAATCTAATATTTCTACCTTAAAACAATACGGTGAGCCTGTTGAATTAAGAATTAAGAACGCAATGACAAAAAAACTCATGGGGCAACCTTGTACAAGGTGGCCCACTTTCATATAGATAAAACAGGTTTATATTATGTACACACACAAACACACACACAAACAGCTTGTACAGCTGCTTCTTATTGTTAATTGTTTTTCTATATGCTAAATCCATTTTCAGTAACTTATCCCTCTATGTATTAAAAACCTTTAAGTGCTTAAAATAGTAAATTAAATGCCCACTTGCTCATACTAACTTAATTGAATTTACAGTTAATTTCTGTGTTTATTTTGCATAAGATTTTAGTTTTAAAAATGCTGAAGAATAATTTCAGTAAACCATAAATAATACCTCAGTGGCAGGTAGCATGAGATATTATGAGATACACCCATAATATTGCATTGGACTTAGATATCTCTGTAGTCAGCATTTTCATTTACCCAGTAATTTACAAAAGTTCACAAATGTTAGATAGTGGTAGACTATAGTATTATAATACTATTGGTAGTGTTTTATATTAATTTTATCGATGTAAAATGAATCAAATCACAAAGAGAGACAGTTTTGGAGTGTGGCTTCCTGTACATTCTACTTTCCTCTCTTTGATTATTTTAATGGAGCTTTAAAAGCAGTCCATTACATTCTTCTATAAATGTTTATTATGGTTTCTAACATGTGACAAGGTTTGACTAGAATCCTTTATTTTCTTTGTTATTTAGCAAAAACAGTGGATTAGTTTTTGGAAATATACTCGTCAGTCATTTTTTAGGTTTTTTTTCTATTTAGCTTTATTTACTTTGTTGTGTAATGGACAAGACAATCATAGAACATGGTTTTATTATTTTTTTGCGAGTGCTTGATTCTTAGCATTAAGGGTACACTAAAATGGTGTGTTTGTGTTTGCTGTTCTCGCTGTTTACAGTGATTACCAAATGCCGTTCACCAGCAGTGGGCAGTCAATTTCTTAGTTCTTGTACCAGTGAGGTGTCGTAACAATTTCAGCAGATCCTCTTATGTTGGTACGACACCAACTAGTAAATTACAACCAAATCAATAATACTGCATAGTAAAGCATGTTGGCCTCTCAGCGCTGGGGATTCCCGGTTCAAATCCCAATCTGGGTGAAGTTTCCATATTCTTTCCGTGTCTGTGTGGGTTTCCTCCAGGTTCTCCGGTTTCCTCGCAAAGTCCAAAAACATGGATTCAAGGTAAAGTGAATGCTCTAAATTGCCCCATAAAGTGAGTGAGTGAGTGTGTGCCCGGCGATAGATTGGCGCCTTGTTCCTGGTGTATCTGCCCAGCACCCGAATTGTTCTCCCCTGGATGGGCATGGAGAACCGCACCTAGTAAAGAAGATAATGAATGAATAAATAAAGGAAGACCACATGCAGTTTTTGTACAAACACATTTATTGTACTGTGTTTGAAACAATCCAGTCACTATTTTAAAAGTTTAGTGTACAATACATATGACTACTGTTGCACAGCCACAGACTACCAACTGAGGGGAAAAAGAGAACCGTCAGCATGTTCAGGAATAATCAGTTTGCTGTACAATATCAGTTACAGGAAATTTTCGTTCAAGTAAATGAAACTTGAAATGCAACAACTATATAATGGTTACATACAGAGTGCCAACCATCGAACAGATAAATGCATGAGACACGTCACAATGGTTTGATGAGAAAAGAAGCCATGACATTAGTGCTTTGAGCTATACAAAACCTGAGAAGTCAGTACTTGCATATTTCACTCTATAAAAATTAGAATTTTCTGTACAGACTGATACGAACAAAGCCAAAAACCTTTACACCTTCTCATAATTTTTTATGACAAGGCACGCATAATAATTTATAAACACAGGAATTATCTAAGCAGGACCTATCTGTCCTGCCTGAACAGCTTTTTTTTTTTTTTTTAAAAAAAAGAAAAGTTAATTACATTAAAAACAGTAGCTTTTGCCGTGTGTACTTCTGTGTCTACATGTACATTTGAAGTGATGGTGAAGACGCTGAGCCATAGAGGCTGTCAAAGAGTGCTAATAGCAGTCAGTGACATCAATATAAAGTGCTGTTCTCATCGTCCAACAGGAGGAGCTGCTGCATCCATCTTTATTAATGATATGTTCCTTTCCAGATGGTTTTAAAAAGGCAACACAACTAAGAGCAAATGTTTTTTTCCCCGAACAAATTTGTCCACAGTGTTAAAAACAAAGTGCTGGATGACTGGCAATGTGTACATGCATTGTTTCTTTTGAATAAATGCACTAATCAGACTAGCATGCTAACATAGTTGTGTGTATGATGCTATGTGTTATTGTATTGCTTTCATCTTTTCAGCTTGTGTTTAGTGCTTCTTTATAGACATTTATAGACATCCTCAAACAATGCCACAAGCTTAAAAGTTAGGAGGACCTATAAAGGCATATTTTGATAACCTATATGCCCATTTTAAGTCCTATGAATAGTTTTGCATACATACTAAGTCAATTGGCTGCTATTCCATATTCCACAATTAAAATATGGGTTATTATCTTATCATTGTTTACTGTCACTGTAATGTGACAGTATATGGTGGATTGTATGTAGGTGCATATTAGATGATCACTATAGCATGAGATGGATGACAAATCTGCGGCTTTGGTGCAATTTTTGCTTTAAATAACATATCGTCTTTATTTAGGCTGCATTTTCTCTTCACTTTGTCAGCTGGCTGACTGATTTATAAGTGCCTTTGCCCTATAATTTTTGCTCTTTGTTAAAACCATGCATTACATACTTTGTTTATTAATCTCTTATTTTATGGATTACAAAAACAAAAAACAACAACAACAAAAAAAGCCCCAAATACATTATATAATATAATACTATTTCTTCAAAATAGTCTGTGCTTTGGCTAAAGAGTCAGCAAATGCTCCTCTGGTAATAATATTTAATATTATTCTTATAAATCTGTACAAACAATTAGCTGATTTTGAGATTCACTTCTAAATGTAAATCAATTGCCCCATTATGTGTAGCTCATCTTATCCACACTGTTCACCCACAGACTTGGTCCTAACCTGGCAGTTGTAATGGGTCTTAATCAACTATCATTATCATGTCAGTTACCTTAAAACTTTGGCTTTGATGTGCATTTACTTTTTTCCCATCCCCTGAAAATTACAAGCATATTTTTATGTAAATTTGTTTCAGGGAAAGAGTTTAATTGCTATCCTCACCTCAACTTTGACAAAAATCAAACACATTAAGACTTTGTGCCTGGATAAGATGGAATACCACTAGTAATAACCACTCCTTTGAATGACTAGTACAATAGTCTTACCCTTGCCTTGTCTCCATGTGATTAAGTAACCCTTTCTAATATAGGATAGTTTTTTAACAGGCAGTTGTTTGTCACATCCTATTCAATCAACCTAAAAAGTCTTAGACTAACTAGTTCACAAAAGTGATAATTGAGATAGACATTTAAAAATTACAAGCATGTGAAGTGGGGTCAGTACAGGTGCTGGACGCTGGGAACAGTTAGTGCACTGACCTTCAAGCCATTTTTTATTCTCAGAGTCAATATAAAGTAAATAAATGTTTTGCCCCACCTGTAAGTCTCTTCTACTGCAGAACTGCAGTCCTTGTAATGTTTTCATTAATGAACTTAAAATTATTTCGATTTTCTTTTTATAGGAAGTCATCATGTCTCATCTGGTCCAACCTTACCAAAATCCATCAGCATCTTAGCAGCATTTCCCTATGCATCCCTTCATTTGTAGTCAGTCTGTGAGTATCACCAAATTAGGTGTTGTTGCAATTACATGCTGGTCTCACATGGTGGAGAAATGCTTCCATCTTCAGTTGATTTGAGGAAATCTGGTGACAGGAGGTGGTTTACAACTTTCTGGCCACTGCTTTCTGAAGTGCTGCCCATGCCAGGAGAACAATTCAGGATTGTTTTAGGTGAAGCTGGAGACACAACAGGCTTGTCAATATGGTTTTTACTTTTTTGACTCTCACCGGAGCTTGGAGCAAATCCAGGTGAAGCCATTGCTTCTTCCTTTTCAAAACCTCTCCCAGTGGTTCTAGGACTTGATGAGCTTTGACGAGAATGTGGGGTCAGTATTGTATCATCGGTCACGACCAGATGTAGGCTGGAGGATCCATCCTCTCCAAACTCTGAAAAATTTACTTGAATTCCTTTAGCATGAGTTCTTTGAGTGCTTTTTATACTTTCACTACTCATGTCAAAGCTTTGGTTCTCCTCACCTTGAGATCGAGCACTGCCCTCTGGCTTACACTGGACAAATTCATACAGGCCCTCCTTGATAATTGTTGGCTGTCGAGACTTTTCGGATGCCTTTGTGTTCAGAGAGGTGATCTGACTTAGATCTAGAGGAGGGGGAGCTCGAGGGTGCCTTGACTGTATTAGATTAGGAAGTAAAGCTGTTTTCTCAACTTCACTTATATCTGTTGAGCAGGATGCAAAACTGTCGATGCTGGATAAACTCCTGATATCAGTGACAGGCCGATCTTTAATCAGAGACTCACACTGAACAACCTTCATTTCTAAACTCTCCTCTCTGCCCATCTTGCTGCAGTCTTTAAGTACTGATGTCTCTGGAGATGTTGCCATCTGGTTGTACATTTGTTCAAGTGTTTTCGCATTTAGCCGTTGAGGACTTGAAGCTGGCTTGGCGACTTTTTCTGGAGATCTTAACTGCATTACTTCCTGGTATTTAGCGTCATATGTTTTATTGATAGACCCTGGGCTCCTTTGATAAGGCCATCTACTAGGAGAAATGTGGTTGTCTGAAGTCTTCTCTTCACCCTTTTCAATGACAACATCCATCAACTCCATGTTACGTACGAATGTGTCTTTGAGGTTCATCGACACAATGCTACCATTCCTCTTAGCTCTTTCCAGTGCTTCTCGACGCTTAATTGCTTTTTCTTGTCTCTTTTGCTCCTTGTAGAACTCAGAAAAGTTGTTCACAATGATCGGAATGGGCAATGCAATCACCAAAACTCCAGCAATACAACACAGCCCACCTACAATTTTACCCAGCAGAGTTTGAGGATAGATGTCTCCATAACCCACAGTCGTCATTGTAATAGTGGCCCACCAGAATGATGCTGGAATGCTTGTAAATTTTGTTGCATCTTCATCCTTTTCAGCAAAGAACACAAGACTGGAGAATATCATAATGCCCATTGCCAAGAATAAGATTAGCAAGCCAAGTTCATTGTAGCTCCTCCTTAAAGTAAAGCCCAGTGATTGAAGTCCTGTGGAGTGTCTGGCCAGTTTTAATATCCTCAATATTCTCATTATCCGGAATATCTGGACCACCCTGCGTACATTTTGAAACTGGAGCACACTCTTATTGGACTCTGTGAGAAATATTGTGACATAGTAGGGAAGTATAGCCAGTAAATCAATTACATTTAAAGGACCTTTGAAAAACTTCCACTTGTTGGGTGAAGACAGAAATCTCAATAGGTATTCCATTGTGAACCAAGCTATGCAAACAGCTTCTACATGGGCAAGATTTGGGTTGTCATTAGACTGTCCAAACTCATCTGGGACTTGAAAATCAGGTAAAGTGTTCAGTGACAGGGCTATAGTTGACAGAATGATGAACAGGATGGATATTATGGCCAGGACCTGCAAAGAAAAGAAAGAGGGGTAAGTTGAGTGTCACTATGAATGTCCTCACATGTCAAAACATTTTTTTTTTTTTTACCATTTTTACCACAATGAATATGATTAAATCTAAAAGCAGCGAACAAACCAATATTTAGTATTCTTTGAAAATCCTAAATCTTAAGTTCTAAGTCATTTTCTGGCTCCCTAATGAAATGTTATGGGATACAATTTATTTAAATCATTTTTGTGAAAAAAAAAGAAAGGAAACTGAAGGTGGCCCGATGCTGTGTGTGCCACCTTATTGACTAGGTACATATCTCAGCACACGCAGCTCTGGTGATAAAAACTGCCAAGAACATATTGATTAGCTGCTTTGTTAGTTTGGGAATGGATGCCTCTCAAAGGGTTTTTCCACTTTGCTTGTCTGGGTTAATCTGATATTTCAGGCCGAGGTAGCATTCTTCATATCACATTTCGCACCATTAAATCCATCACTGTGTCTGCAGCATTAAAGCGGAAGGCACCATGCCCTTATGTAATGACATACTTCAATCCAAGACATTAATGTTGCTAATACTGAATGAGTGTATTGACTGCTGGACTTGCTTTTTCTGCTCGCTTTCATAAATCTTAATGACAAGGTATAGTCAACATGTGCATATCCTTCTATTATTGCCAAAATCACATGCAATAAATGCTCAGATGCAATTAAATTTTGGGGGAGATTGACCTTGATCAGAGTTTGCTTTAACATTTTGAAAGTATGATTCTTAACTGCCAGCGGTACTCTGTACAGATGACCTGCTAAAGTATTCGTAAACATTCCTAAACATATTCCTAAACTCTTTCTAATAAACTATATCTGATACATACATAAAAACATGTTTTGCATTGGGGATGAAATAAAGTGTTCAGGGACCTTCAATAGATACGTTTGCCTATTTGTCTAGTGAGCACTATTGAGCCCCACTTATAACCATAGAGGGAGCACCAATAGACCAAAATAGAACATGTTCTCTGGAAGGGGATACACTTTGCTCTTACTCTACTAACAGCACTTTTTTTTAATCATGAGCTTCAATCAGCTCATACACACATCAGGTAGCAGGAGCACATTTCATTGTCATCACTGCTGTTGTATTGTATGTAGCAGGTATACAGCAGCTGGTATCACATGACTTGGAGGAAGCATATGATTGCTCTTTTTCTTCTATTGGGTAAATCACCAGAACATGACAGTCTGTTTTTTTTTTTTTTTTTTTTTTTTTTGTATTTATTGTATTGTATTTGCAATGTATTAACCTGGATTTTATTTGTTTATTTCCTTGAAAATCAAAATGCCTTCATTTTTATCTTCTTCTTTTGCTGTTTTACCCTTTATTTATCAAAGGTCGCTACAATGACGAACTCGCATATTAGACTTAGTAAAGTATGTTACGCCGGATGCACGTCCCGACACAGTTCTTTCCCAGGATTGAGACACACAGAGAGTAGCCAAATTACTTTAAATCCATGTTTTTGGGCTGTGGCAGGAAACCGGAGAACCCTGAGAAAACCCATGCGGATACAGGAAGAACTTGTAAACCCAAACCGATTCGAACCAGGAATACCCAGTGCTGAGATGTATTAACCACTAACAAATTTTTTAATTTTACAATTATTATTATTAATATTAATATTACTTATTAAGAGATCACATAAAAACACTAGCCCAAAAATATACAGTATACATTGTGAAAATGTAAATAAATTAAAGGCAAACCTTAGTATTACATAGGCATTAAATTGCAAAATTATTGCATTTTGTGTTGTAACTCAGAACTGGATTATTTTTTTCTTTAAAATATTATCTTTAACACATTTTATGAAAAAAAAAATTGAATTATCGTATAAGTAAGCCAATTATTATGATCAGTTTGTGTTTTTCCTGAGTTTATTTAATTTTTTTTTACGTAGTAATGCACTCCATGTAGTACACAATGGTAAATGTGCCAATACTTTTCTTTAGGCACACAGTTTAATGCAGCCATTTAAATGATGATAATTTAAATATATGGTTTTACGTTTAGTAGGTAACTTAATGAGAATTTAAAGTTGAGATAATAAAAAACATTGTTTTAAATACTGTTATTGTACTTAGTTCCACGGAATACACCAGATAAACCATATTCAGACTTTAATTTTGTTATTGAAGTAGATCACTAAAAAAATACTATACATTCTGTACTTATGTATATAATTAATTAATTCATTCATTTTTCAATATGAAGTCTGAAATAATAACGACTGATGTATATGACACGCAATAAAATGAGAAAAATAAAATAAGTACAGATACAATTAGAATGTTTTTGTGTTGCTTAAATGCTGAAGACTATTCCAGCATTCAATTTGCCAAACACCCTGAACATGTTTTTTACTCCATTTCAATGAAAATGGCAGTTTTTTTTTCTTTTTAACCAAGAAACACAGAATTTAGACATTTGTAAAATCGTATCTTTATTCTTCTTGTCAGCCTGGAAAGAGTGACTAACCACATCTAACCTTTCTCTAGCCTCCCTATAGATAGCAACTAAATCCTATTATTAGAGTTATCCTGAAACATCCGGCCACAGAGGAGACAATGTGAGCCCAGCCTGCACAGCTCTGATAAAGTGAGCAAAAAATCCTTTTCAAATCAACCCATATCAATATAACTATACCTCATTGTATGTATCATGTAATACAAGCTGTGGATTTGGAATCTGATTGAACTTGGAGGAGGTTAATCTGAAGGCTCAGCTGCAAAGGACACAAGGCTTCAAAATGCCAAGCAAAATCCTCCTGAGCAAAAGTACTGCCAGATCTGTAAGAAAATCCTATCAGACATTAAGAAATCTCCTGCAGAGTCACCAAGAAGGCACGAGAAGCACATTTTATTCCCAGTGTAATACCAGTACAGTCTGAGGTTATGTCATTTAAAGTTTGCTCAGCATGAACCTGACACACTTAATTTTAAACAATGGTAATCCTGACAAAGAACACTAGAAATGTAGTAAATGCAATGGTATCATGGCAAAATATTTATAAATAAAATAAAATCAATACATTTATTTTATTTTAATCAATATCCAAATAACTTATTGCCACAAAATACACTGCTCAAAAAATAATGGGAACACTTAAACAACACCATATAACTCCAAGTAAATCAAACTTCTGTGAAATCAAACTATCCACTTATGAAGTAACACTGATTGCCAAACAATTTCACATGCTGTTGTGCAAATGGAATAGACAACAGGTGAAAATTGTTGGCAATCAGCAAGACACACTCAACAAAGGAGAGGTTTTGCAGGTGGGGACCATAGATCACTTCTCAGTGCCTATGCTTTCTGGCTAATGTTTTGGTCATTCTGAATGTTGGTGGGGCTTTCACACTCGTAGTAGCATGAGACGGACTTTATAACCCACACGATTGGCTCAGGTAGTGCAGCTTATCCAGGATGGCACATCAATGCAAACTGTGGCATAAGGTTTTCTGTGTCCGTCAGCGTAATGTCCAGAGGCTGAAGGCGCTACCAAAAGCTAGGCCAGTACACACGGAGACGTAAAGGAGGCTGTAGGAGGGCAACAACCCAGCAGCAGAACCACTACCAGGCGTTGTAGGGAGTTCATACAGGCATGTGGAATCCACACACAATACTGAGCCTTATTTTGACTTGTTTTAAGGACATTACATTAAAGTTGGATCATCCTGTAGTGTTTTTCCACTTTAATTTTGTGTGTGACTTCAAATCTAGGCTTCCATTGGTTAATACATTTGATTTCCATTGATGATTTTTGTGTGATTTTGTTGTCAGCACATTCAACTTTGTATAGAACAAAGTATTCAATTAGAATATTTCATTTAATTAGATATAGGATGTGTGTTCCCTTTATTTAAATATTTTGTGTGGAAGATAATGGTAGAGCTAAACACAGTTAGCCACTGTATCACATGCAATAACTGCCAGGATTGTACACTACCAAACTGATGTCTGAGTACTGGACATGTCTGGGTCACAAGACCATGTTTCTGCTGAAATCTTTTTCTACCAGGGGTCACTGCAATGGAACATTTTATCTTCTTAAAGGGAATACCATCATCTGATTTTGTTTATTGTTTGTAACCATTCCATCATGTTCGAGAAGTTTAAAAGCTGTAAACCATGTATGCTGAAAGAAATTCTCAATGAAAACTCTCGCAGTCCTAGGCAATATATACAACTGCACAGTCCTAATTCTGTATTCAGCTTTGGACCCTTAAAACACCAGTACCTGATGAGCTTATATATATCGTATCATATCACATTCCTGGCAACAGACCGTGTAGGTCAATCTAGACTGCTTTATCTCTGAACTTTTATTCCTTAGTAGTGATTTTCCTAGACCTTCTCAAACCAACTGTAGGATTTATTACTATATCTTGTGTGATGTAATAGAATATGTTCAACGAGCTGCAAAGTAGGATCCATCTTTAATAGATGGATGAGGAGTCTTAACTAGCTATGTGTGCTCAATTAGAGAGTTTTGTAAAATTCAGTTTTTGAAATGGAGAGTAAACACTGCCAGGTGATAGAGGAGCATAGCATAACTGCGACACACTTAATTTGCACCTTATGATCAGTACACATAGCTTCTGTGTCCACTCTACACCCAATACCTTACCTTTTATTTGTCAAGCAAAATACCAGATGTTATTTGAAACAGGGGTTTACCTGCAGGGGTTTGAAACAAACAACCAGATAATATAATATTCAACATTATTAACACTTGGAGCATGTAATCTTAACATTAATTGTCAGAATAATGAGGGAGGATTTAATCTCATGTGAGCATTATCGTTTAAGTTTTCTATAACTGCTGATCATGACAATCACTTATGTCTGTTTAACAGATGGCCCACGAGCCTGCCACCCTATTTTAAATAACCACCAAACTTATGACCTATAAACAGCTGCATCAGAATTACTTTATATGACAGATAAAGGGCCCTATTTTAGCAATCCTACCAATATCAAAGTTGAGTGTTTTAAAAGCAAAGAGAGATACTACCTGGTACTGCACATTGTTGCTAAAAATGTGTCTAGTGAGTGTATCTGTGATTGTTAAATCTATGGACATGCAGTGTTTATATTTACATATACTTATTCATATGTAACCTTTAGTTTTCACCAAATAAGGCAAAAAAAAAACCAGCGACTTTTTACATTCATTCATATCCAGGTACTAATAAATAAATATATTATACTACATATTACAAGAGCACAGAAGGATAAGTACTTTAGTCCCATTTGAAGGTGAATAACAGAAACCCCTGTAGGCTAGGCATTACAAGGGCATGGATTCCCACAGCACTACACTTTCACAGTCTTGTCATTAATCAAAACACTTCTTTTTTTTTTTCTCAAAACTGGTACTCTTGCTTCATTCCACCACTGGATGCACTGTGCTTAGTTATATTTTAAGCACCACAGATTAAGTAAGATCTTAAAGAAGAGGGATCACGAAATCTGGATTGGCATGTGTTACTTGGAAGCATATTGGACATGGTAAAAAGGGAGACAAAAGGATTTTTTAAACCTGACGTACATGCTAATGCCAGACCCTTTACAGAAATTAGACCTTTAACAATTTGATATGAAATTATAAACCTACTTAGTAGAGTCTCCATATAAACAAATCTCCAAATGCTAAAAGCTAAAAAGCTCACTGCAAACTTACATTTTAATTATGTAGCTGCATTTGTTCAGAGCTAACAGATGCACCGAAAATACTATTCATGTAAGTATGATTAAGAAATTTTCCTCAGGTAGAGCTATGAAAGTAGGTGCACCTACATGTACTTAAAGTAAAAAAGTAAAAGTGTTTATTTAAAAATCACTCCTAATTACATTTTAACAGGGTACAATTTTATTAAAATCAAATATGCACAACCACTATCACATGAAAACATGTAGTAAACTGCTCACACAGCCACACAGACTACGGGGCAATTTAGAGCATTCAATTTACCTTGAATCCATGTTTTTGGAATGTGGGAGAAAACCGGGGAACACAGAGGAAACCCATTCCCCAGAATGTGCTATCCACTAAACCACCATGCCGCCCACTGCTTAAGTTTAATAAAGTGCTCTAAGAGCAAAACAACTAGCCAAAGCAGTGGTAGAATAATAACATTGTCAGTGTACTGATTATGAATATTTAACAATACAATATTAAACTCATATATAGTTTGTGTAAACTCAAAGTGCAGTTGCATGCTGGGAAATGATGTCATCGGTCACGCAGTATAATGCTTAATGAGTTATGTTTGTTATGAGTTATATAACAGCTCACTAACTTTAAAGTGCATTTTCAAATGTAATGGTTAATTCTTAAATGCCATGCGCTCTTGCTTCTTTGGCAGATACCAATATATATACCAATTCTCATTCGCCAATATGTTTTTGTTGAACCAAAAAGGTCAAATTATTCGTTTAAATTGTTTTAAATAAGAATAATGTTTTCAGACGATGGGTCAATACTATAAATGTTGTTGGACTAATCTTCTCCCCTCCTCCTAAGTTTTCCCGGTTGGTCTTGGCCTGTAACCCATCCCATCATATGTTTACTCTGCGCCCCGATTCCGATTTGAACTTCATTAGCTGCACAAGCAGATTAAAAAAAACCATCCAGCTCAATAGGTGGTGGTAATGCACATTCAGTGCCACCAGCCATAAAACACAAAGGAAATCTGGTGAGTAGAAGTAAAAAGTATTAAGTGACCAAAATACTGATTAAAATATAGATACCAAAAACTACTTAAGTACAGTAACGATGTTCACTTCTGCATTTTTATTACATAAAAAATAAAAATAAAACATTGAACCATCTACTAACAATACTGCAGGGTACCCCACAGTGTTATAGTCGTCTTGGTGCGTCTTGGTGTGTCTTTACTCTTGTTTCGACAGAAAAAGTAAAAAAACCTGTTCATAATTCTCCTAAATTATTCATGGATGTGTTTTGGGTGTAAAATGCAATAAACTAATTAGCGGGTCACTTGCCATTATTTTAGGAACCAGGTGCGGTCTGACTTTGGTGGACTGCTATTTCAATGGCGCAGTGCGCAATAGTACAATTTTGATATGATTTAGAATAATGTTTTATTATTTTGTACTCTGTTTATTGTTGATATAAAAGTGTATATCTGACTGTTGAATGTCTGACTGATGGCTGATGGGTTGGTTTCAGTCAGTTTTTCCGTTTCCAAGATAGCTATATACCAGTAATACTTTGTAGAAATATTTTTTGGCTGCAATTACACCTGCAAAACACTTGGGTCTGGGATAGGGGTTTGGTTTCCAGCAAGACAATGAAGTTTTGTTAAAGCAATAGTTAGATTGGCACTTATTTTATGCTACGGGGCATAACTGATTGTGATGGACTTTAGGCAGATTTCTTTGACCCTGGCAACAAATTTTCCACATTTATCCAAAGTGGCTTACAAGTATTCCACTTAATAATTGGGGTCAGAATATAGGGTTACAGAATCCTTGGATCAATTAGGGTTAAGGGTCTTGCTCAAGGACCCACATTGGTAACTTCAGTGGACCTGGGATTTGAACCTACAACCCTTAGATTGCTCGTCCAACACTCTAACCACTGAGCTACCCACACCACCCACATAATCTCTAGTTATTATTTTTATTGTTGCGCACTTTTTAATCGGTATCTTGCCCCACAGCTTTTAACGTTTAAATGTTGAATTTTGGCAATATTTGCTAACCACATATATCCTTTTCGAGACAACTTTATTTGTAATGTTTTACATTTGAACTGTATGTCATTTCGTTTTAAGATGCACACGGTGGTTTATTTATCCCATTTCACAATCCTCTTATATTCAGATGACCTGTTATCATCAAGAATTCAGTGAGGTTTTTTTAATATCTGTATGACAAACCATGTGCATTTTAACTGACTTTAGATTTAGTTAGTGTTTAATAAAAGGTTGAACATCGAATAATGTACTGTTGTGCTGTAATATACTGCTATAATTCCATGTCTTCTGATCTACTTTCCAGCACGTGAGCTTAAATTTGTATGGGTGTTTTTCCCACAGTGTTACATGTTCCACATGTATGTGGGCGTACGAGCAGGTGGTGGCATCGGCGATCAGATTGAAGACCCTGCAGGTGACGAATATGAGATTTACCGCATCATCTTCGACATCACCTTCTTCTTCTTTGTCATTGTCATCCTGCTGGCCATCATTCAGGGTAAGTGGCACATGATTTACCAAATGTAGTGTAGTGATATTCTGTATTATGACCATTCTTTCATTCATTATCTTCTGCTTAATCCTCTAAGAGGTTTGCTTTGGGGTTCCTCATGCCCATCCAGGGGAGAATGGTTTGGGCACTGGGCAAATTCACCCAGGACAGGGCACCAATCCATCACTGGGCACACACTCACTGACACAGCCACACACATACTCACCTTATATGGGGCAACTTAGAGCATTCATTCCTTTATTCATTATCTTTCGCTTATTCCTTTATGGTTCCCCATGCCCATCCAGGGGACATGTCTCGGGCACTGGGCAAATACTTCCAGGACAGGGCACCATACCATCGCTGGGTACACACTCACTCACACAGTCTCACACACATACACACACACTATACAGGGCAATTTAGAGCATTCAATTTACCTTCATGTTTTTGGAAAGTGGGAGGAAACCGAAGGAAACCCACGCAGACACGGAGAGAACATGCAAACTCCATCCAGATTGGGAGTCGAACTGGGAATCCCCAGGGCTAAACACTAAGCGACCGTGCCGCCCTGATTGGGAAATTACCTTTTTAAAATATATATATCATTTCTGATTTTCATCTTTGTGTAACAAAGTGAATTTCCCCATGATGGGACAGTAAAATATCTTAGCTATATATGGTCTTATATAACAATTTACTTCTACATTATATAAAGAGAAATATTAAAGACACAACACATATTATTACTAAATTCTGGTGTTTCGTTAAGTTTTAATGCACATAACCAAGTTTTTTTTAGACAACTACCTCGAAAATTACACTAATAATTTGGGAAAGGCCCAAGCAAGGTCTATAAAGTCATGCTTGGGTGAGTTTGGAATGGATATTAACTGTCCTTAACCCTATTGAATCAGAACAGTGTTTGTGACCACTTTGTTGAGATTGGGTGATAAAAATGACTTAATGTGACACATTATGTATTTTGGATAAAATGTATATAGGCATCCTTCCTAATGGTTTTAAATTTTAAAACCGTTACTTTGCCCCAAAGTCTAAACCCAGACGCCGGTGGTTAATAAGGGAACTGGAGCTGGTGCTTATAAAGCAGACCTTTTGGTGGTTGTGGTGTAGCAGATCCAACGGCAGGAGCAGATGGATGTCTGATGAATAGCTCTGCTGCGTGATGTTGACTTGGTCTCTGCAGCAGCTTTCTGTTCGCGACGTTTCTGAGTATCGACAAAGACACTGAGCAACTTGAGCCCGTTCCTCCTTCCATGTTTCCATGAAACATTCAAAGCATGCCGTGGTAGCGGAGGTGCAATAACAAGACTGACCACAGGCGGGCGGTGTGAGGTTTATGTGCCGTGAAAACGGCGTTTTAGGGTGCTAAATGTCACCGTCTGTGACAAATAATGCGACAATCACACCACACATGTGACTGTTATTGGTTTCGCGTGTGAAGAAAATGAATGCTACCGGAGACGTGCGGATTCTTATGTTAATTCAGACGATTCTTGCTACTTTTAACAAACAAAATTGTTACAATGCATTGAGGGGCACAGGAGAAGGAGAACTTGGAGGTTGGGTGTTTGTTTTGAGTGATTCTGATTGGCTGACATAGATTTTAGCTTTATGTTACCCTGACATCTATGCGCTTCGGCATGCTTCTGTAAGTTCATGCGGATAAAAACTTTTTTTTTATTTTAAAACTTCATATTTCAATACAAAAACATTTATTTTAAACATTTATTAGTCTAATAATGCTTATTTGTTTCTTCTGGATACGAGGATGAATAAACACATTTGCAATGTGTAGCATTAATGCTCAACATGCAAAACCAATGAAGTCAGTGGACACCCCTGGTGCTGAAATCTAAACTAGTCCTTAAAACACGTTGTCTTTTAAACGAAGGGGGGGGGGGGGGTTCCCCATGGCCATCCAGGGAAGAACATCTCGGGCGCTGAGCAG
>JAOUQT010297167.1:5045-16567 GCA_025769995.1 Xyliphius kryptos | reverse complement strand
TGGACAAGTTTTTCTGCATCATTCAGTGCCAGCATATTTCTGATCTTAGCAATGTTTCTAAGGTGAAAGAATGCTATTCTGGTGGTATTATCTACATGAGATTCAAAGGAAAGGCTAGAATGAATAATTACCCCAAGGACTTTTTTACAGCTGTACATGGTGTAATTGAAAAACCATCCATCTACTGCTCATATAATAGTGGCTAATTACATCTACAAACTGATAACGGTCATTCAAATAAGACCTAAACCATGACAGGGCTGTTCCTTTAATTCCAACAACATTCTCTAGCCTATGAAGAAGAATACCTGGATTTATGGTGTCAAAAGCTGCACTTAGGTTTTTTGAGTAACATTGTGGGTATGGGTTCTAATATAGATGTTGTAGATTTTGTAGAAAATTATATTTTCATAGAATCATGGTTTCTACTATTATCTACTGCATTTTCAATTCGAAAAAAAGATTTAGTCTAAAACAAAGTGACATATGACCAGCCAAAGGTAAATACATTCTTTAGGTAAGTATGCATTTTTTATCAGTAAAATAATTCTGCTCACACATAATTACCAGGTTTGAATTGTGGTTTGTCTGCTAAATCCTAAGCAATTGTTTATGTGTCAGTTTCCCATAGAACCACATAAGCTTAAAAGATACATACATTTTTTTGTTTCTGAGATTCAAATGTCTAACACGGGGGTAAAGGACAGTTGATGTTCACTCACTTACAGACATTTACTCTCTTTCCGAACGATAAGTAATTGAACTTGGGTTTGAATATTTAATTTATTCAGTATTATAATTCATTTGTTTTCTTGCAGCATTATACCAGCTATTTCTAATTAGATTATTTGCAGCTGTCTCATTTATATGGTCTCTTTGTAATCAGACATTAAGTAAACTTTTAATAGAGCTGAGTTTTTTTCATGTCATCTGATGTCATATTTTTTGTCATGTTTACTGAAAACAGAGCAGAAACCTTAATATTTTGCCTTGGTCTGGCCAGTAATCACATATGGAGCTTGGACTGTGCAAGGCTAAGAATAACCTAGATAGACAATATTACAATATAGACTGGATTTTCAGTGGTATTTCAAAAAAGTTGGGAAAAAGGAAAAATTGTAAATAAAAACGGAATGCAATAATATACCAATGTCAAAAACTGATTATTCATAATAGAACATAGACAACTCTAGATCAATCCAGCTCTAAGAGTCTCGCCTTTGAGGTGAACGAGGAGAGCCGTTTCCTGATTGGGAGCCGTTTTTGGGAGCCAATGTGGGCGGAGTCTGTGTATTGACACTGAGCAGGAGGGGAGGGGTTGCACACACACACACACACACACACACAGACACTGAACACACTGAGAGCAAGTATAGTTTGATTCATTTAGGAACGAGCAACCACTGAGCTGGTGGGAGACCAAGTGTTCAGTCTTATACATGTGATGGCACAAAGTGCACTGTAGCAACGTCTGTCCCCTTAGAAAGAATCTTTTATACAACAAGTCAGATAATAACCCTTCAAAAATGAGATCCTTGTTTTTTTAAAGGCTAATATTCATTAAATCCAGGCAAAACTTGTAACTCCTGTTATTTTCTTTTGTGCAGTTTTATTTTTTTTTTGATTGAGGTTTTGTTGATGTTATGTTTTTTCTCTGTATATAGTTGCAAATTTACAAATAATTTACACAATCAAAGATTAGAGGTGTTTGCCTAACTGAGATGGTTTTTGTATTTTATATTATATTTTTCTGTTACATATTGAGTATATAAATAAAGCCATATTAATAATAATAAACATGTATAATACGTTTTTACAATAGTAATTCATTTTACACATAATTTAGTAATAAATAGATTTAAGCTACAAAAAAAATCAAAAGAGCCACTAGGGAGCCGAAAGTCCCAGCTCGCTAAAAAGAGCCGGAATGCCCATCTCTGAGGATCAAGGGCGAAAAATCATACTTGGTGCCTGTCATCTTCTGACCCTTAGATGGCACTGCATCACACACAGGCATGCTTCTGTATTGGAAATCACAAAATGGGCTCAGGAAGACCTTGCATTTTCCAACATGACAATGGCAAACCACATACTGCATCAATTACAGCATCGTGGCTGCGAAAAAGGGTCCAGGTACTGAACTGGCCAGCCTGAAAACATTTGGCGCATCATAAAACGGAAGATATGACAAAAAATACCTAAGACAGTTGAGCAATTAGAATCCTACATTAAACAAACATGGGTTAACAGTCCTACACCTTAACTTGAGCAACTTGTATCCTTAGTCCCCAGATGTTTACAGACTTTTGTAAAGAGAAAAGAGGATGTCCCACTGTGGTAAACATGGCCTTTTCCTCAATTTTTAGAGATGTGTTGCTGTCACGAAATTTAAAATATTTAAATTTAATATTTGGCATGAAATTTCAAAATGTTCCACTTTCAACATTTGATATATTGTCTCTGTTCTATTGTAAATACAATATCAGTTTTTGACATTTGTAAATTAATTACTTTTTTTCAGCTTTTTTTGAACCTAGTTTGTACAAGCAACAAGAGACAGAGAAGAATGCTGACTTATTTGTGTATCCAACCACAAGGTAATGAAGAGAGCCAAAGTTTATTGTCTTCTTCCTTCCATATATTAAGTAATGCCTTGGATGGCTTGAGACCACACAAATCCTTGCTGCTATTTAATTCTGTCTCTGTAGATTTTCACATGTTCACATAAGCAAAAGACATTATGAATTAGTGATCGGAGTCGGATTCAGATGTTAAAATCTCTGCCAGTTCCCAGGAATCTGTATTTGTTAGTGCATTTCAAAGAGAATTTATTTAATTAAAAGGTTTAATTAAAAGCATATAATTTGTTTGTGAATAATTATAATAAATAATGCAATTATGATAAATAAATGGATAAGCTCTCAAAAATTTCACTTCTATGGAAGCTCAGCTTCTTTGGGAGGAGATGTGCAGAGGGTTGGATTAGGTGAGGCTTCTGCATGGTGATTGGCGAAACTGTCAAAATGGCTTGTCGTCTTGCTGATTGACAGGGAATTCGAGTGACAATCTGTTTTATTTAGTGTTATTTGGTAGTAATATTTCTCAATCTTTTCCTTTGTACATAACATGTTGTTAAATAAAAACTACATTTATCATTACTGACTTTATTCCTTAACTGTATTTGTTAAACTTGTTCTATAATTTCCCATGATGTCTTAAAGACAGGAAAACTAGCCACTTACTAGCTTGCGAGCTGTGGACAATAGTTTGACAATTCTAATGTTTTGCAATTTATTTTGATTTTTATTTTTCAGTTGAAATTTGTGGGGCATAATTAACTAGATTGATGATGTAGGCCCAAATTCCGCTACCCCCATTCTTTTTTTCCACTTTTCTTTTTTCATATTTGTGAGAATAATATAAGTTTAGACATATACTGGCACTATAGGAAAGCAAGAGTTATCTGAACCATTCGGAGGACAAGAAAGAAATCATATCTTTGTAGAATTTTACATTGCCACAATGTGGATTTCCTAAAAATTCCAATGTTTCCTGACCCTGACTAGTCTTCCAGGTCCTGCTGCAAGATTCTGCCACCACCTTACTTCACTGAAGGGTAGTGCCTAGTTTCGGGCTGGAGAAAATATGTTAGCTTTTCCACACTCTGCAGTAATAAACAAAATTTAGATATGCCCATAACCAAAAAGACAGCAGAAGTGAAATGTTATAAGATAAGTTTGTAAGGTGTTTAAATGTATTCTTTGACATTCCACTGATAAAGTAAACCTGAGCGTCCACATAAAAACACAATAAAATATAGAATCAGCATGCTGTTAAATAACCATCAATATACGTAAACATCAGCATACAGCAGAGAAAGAAAAAGATCAGTTAAGCAGAAGAGATTAGGGATTGTATTATTTACTAGTATTAGTACTCATATGTAAGCACTGACTAAAAGTATCAGTTTATCCCTATTTATTTGAAAAGCACTGATTATACTTTGAAATTCTCCCTTAAATTATTATTATTATTTTCTTTTTTGAATCTGATGTCAAGCTTAGATATGTTTAGGCCACAAACATTTATTTGTAGTTATATAATTAAAAAATATGACGTAGTTCTGTAAAAAATGCTTTTATATATATATATATATATATATATATATATATAAATATGACATGTAGTTCTGTAAAAAATGCTTTTATATATATATTTTATATAAAACATGTCACATGCTGTACCTTTTTATAGCTGAAGAGGAGATGTTTCCTTTTTAATTTTTTTTTTGACATTTTTTTCTGAACATGACAAGCCATATGTTTGCTGATTATTGGCATAATGAGTTTAGGGAACTGTATACCAGTACTGATACTCACGGTATACTGTCAAGCCACATCTTCATATTATTAGAAAATGGCATGTAGGGCAATGCATAAATACAATGCATCTGACACAAGCTAATGAAGCCGTTTCTTCAGGTATTCAGCGCAATATATGCTCATAACAAAATGACCAAAATGAGAAAAAACTATGGCACAAGTATTGCTGCCTACTATCAATGTAAACATTTTTTTATAGTATTTATGTAAAGCTGCTGTGTGACAATGTTCCATTGTAAAAAAGTGCTATATAAATGAAAATTAGCTGAACTGAAGGGAGAAATGAATGGAGCCTGAACCAATAATAAAACAACAATAAAGATATGTCCATTTTTATAAATTATGATTTTATTATGAATTTTAAGTAATATCAATGGAACTGCTGTGGACTCGTTTTAAGTGAAAAAAATGTATTAAAATGCACATAACGTCCAAAATATTATTTTTATTTGTGCAAACATGGATACCACATTTCATGTCATTTTGTCATACCTCCTCAAGCCGCGAACTCACCATTCCATTTAGGTTAGCTGTTAGTGTTACATGTTGAGGAGATCCATTTTTTTCTTAGACATCGCAGACTATTTCATTATTTTTAGTTTGCCTTGGATTAGAAAACACAATCCCAATATTTCTTGGATCCAAAGGGGGATTATAGCCTGGTCCCCATTTTTCTCACGAATATAACTATGTCCCTAGGTTCCACTAGTATCAAGAGTCCTAATAAGGAGAGTTCTTTTCTTATTCCTGAGGAATATGTCTATCTCACGGAGGTGTTTAGCAAGAAAAACCACCAAACATTCTCCTCACAGTAAAGATGATTGCACTGTTGATCTAGTAGAAAAGCCTACACTTCCCAGATCAAGAATCTCCCTGTTGTCCCAAGTGGAGGAGAAAGCTATTGAGGAATATGTTGAGTAGGCACTAGAACAGGGATTTATCTGTCCTTCCAAGTCTTCAGCCACTGTAGGGATTTTATACGAGAAGAAACTAGATGGTGGTCTCTGACTGTGTGTAGATTATTGGGGTCTTAATTTTATAACCAAGCCCTATCCTTACCTGCTTCCTTTGATACCTCCCGCTCTCAAACAAACTTTGTGGAACGTCTTGACCTGAGGAGTGCGGACAATCTGGTCCACGAAGTGGAGATAAATGGAAAACAACATTAAGTACCACTAGGGGGTATGAGTACATTGTTATGCCCTTTTGTTTTCAAAATTCACCTTCTATATTCCAGGCATTTATTAATGATGTTTTCTGGGACACGATAGGACATTTTGTTATTGCTTACATTGAAGACATTTAAATTTATTGCTGAGCTTTCCAGTCACTAATGCAGCAAGTTCGGCAAGGTCTCACTCATCTTCTCAAATATCAGCTATTTGTCAAGGGGGAAAGTGTGATTTTCTCTATACAGGGTACATTATTAGTATAAATGGAATTGTCATGGATGACTGTAAGGTGGAAGCAATAATTAATTGCCCCCTTCCACTTCTATCAAGGAACTTTAGAGGTTTTTAGGATTCGTGAACTTTTACCGAAGATTCATTAGGAACTAAAGTAGCATTGCTGCACCTTTAACTGCACTAATGAAGAGAGCATCAAGAAAACTAGTGTGGAGGCTTAATGGAGGCTTTAACTTCCTCCCCTATTGTTAAACATCCTTATCCTAGCGAACCATCTGTAGTGGAGGTAAATGCATCTGAGGTTGGTGTTTATGCCATATTGTACCAACGAGTGCATACCCAAGTAAGCTCCATCCATTGGCCTTCTTTTCGCATAAGCTCACACCCGCGGCACATAACTATGGGAGAGGTGGCAAAGAACTCCTGGCTATCAAATTATCTTTTAAGGAGTGGTGTCACTGGCTGGAGGGTGCTACTCACCCTTTTTTACTTGACCGACAATCCCTGTCAGGCTTGTTGGTCTATGTTTTTCTCCAAGTCTGAGTTCACTATCACCCCGGGTTGCATAATACTAAGGAAGATGCTATATCTTGAGTATATCTTACAAAGGAGAAGCCATCAAATTCACAAGAACCAGTGTAACCTCAATGTGTTGTTTTAGCCCCCTTTGGTGGGAGATTGATGAGGAAATAGCACAGCATATTTCTGACATCCTAATTTCAGAAGGATGTCCAGTTGGGATAATCTATGTTCCAGCACTGTGTAGAGATAATCCTAACATCTGGGAGAATTACGCACTCACCATTAATTAGCCACAAATGTTGGTGGGTGAACATGATGTCAGATGTGTAATGTCAGATCAGATGTCAGATCAGTTTTTGTAATCTAGTTCTGTGTGCTCTCGGTTCAAAGTTCCATGATCCCTGCCTGCTGGTAAACTGTTACCCCACTGCAAATCGACAGTGTGAGAAAATAAACCTGGAGTTATGGAAATGTCTGAGGTTGTATTGTTATGAGAAATAGTTGCATTGGACCAGATACCTTTGTGGGCTGAAATGGCTCAGAAATCACTGGTTACTTCCACTACCAGTGTTACACCCTTCTAATGTGATCTTGGGTATCTATGATGCCCTAATTGCTGACTTTGCAAGGGACTTCAGATTATTTGAGGAAGAATTAAGTAACATATAAACTTGCGTTACGTGTAAATTACCGGGTGTGTCCAAAAAAGTTGAATTTAATTAATTTAATTACATTTTATTTATAAAGTGCATTTAACAATAAACATTGTCCCAAAGCAGGTTTAGAGAAACATTTTATATGAAAAAGCCGGTGACGATGGTGGAAATAAAAAACTCCATGAGGAAGTAAGGAAGAAACCTTGAGAGGAACCAGATTAATAAGGAAACCCATCCACATTTGGTTGATACAATACAATCTGTATACATCTAATACATAACTAACAATAATTTATAACATTTAAAAATAATAATAATGAAAGTTATGGTGATGATGTTTATATATGGGCAGTCAGAGTGGATCCAGCAGGCGCAGGGTCACTGACATCTCCTGGATTAAGAGGATAGAAAAGAGCAAAAGGAAATACGATCCAAACACAAGTTGTGCAGAGAGAAAGAGGAAACTCCGCCAGCCTAGCGCTATGGCAGCATAACAGGGTAGAACCAGAAAGTGACACAGAAATGAGGGAGCCCAGTGACATAAAACAGCCATTCACTCCACTGTCAACAGACATGAGTCTTCTTGTGAGAGTGGCCGGGCAACACCATCCAAACATCCCAGTTTACCAAATCACTCTATGACCATGAACCCTCCAGCTCTGTGTCTTGAACTATAGAGGACTATGAAGGATATACTTGACCTAATAAATAAGTTTTCAGCTTGAAGACTGAGATTGTGTCTGAGTCCCGAACACTAACTGGAAGACTGTTCCATAGATGTGTGGCTCTATAAGACAATGATCTGCCCCCTGCTGTAGCCCCCATAATAAGAGGTATCAGCAAATAGAATGCACATTTTGATCGAAGTGGGCATGGTGGATTATAAGAAACTAGAAGTTCACAAAGAAATAGTGGCGTGAGACTGTTCACTGCTTTATAAGCGAGCAAAAGTATTTTATAGTCAATACAAAATTTGACCGGTCAAGGGAGAGGCCGAAAGAAGAAGAAGACGAAGAAGTGCAGTGTGGATTAGACAGGAGTGATGTGCTCATATTTCCAGGTTCTAGTAAGGATCCTGGCCACTGCATTTTGGACTAACTGCAGTTTGCTTATGCTTCTACCTGAACAACCAGACAGCAGAGCATTACAACAATCAAACCTAAAGGTAACAAAAGCATGGTGAAGTTTATCTGCATCATTCAATGCCAGCATATTTCTAATCTTAGCAAATTTTCCAAGATGATAGTATGATATCCTGGTGGTATACAAAAGAAAGGCTAGAATCAATAATCGCACCAAAGTCTTTTACAGCTGTACATTGTGTCATTTAAAGACCACCCAGAGATAATGAAGAATCAGAAACTTTACTTCTAGGTGACTGTGGTCCTAATAACAGTACTTTGGTTTTATCTCAAGTCTCAAGTAGTTTATTGTCATTTCAACCGTATGCAGTGTTACAGTACACAGTGAAACGAAACAACGTTCCTCCAGACCAAGGTGCTACACACAAGATTGCACTTGTGCAATCACTTGTGCAACCAGACAATAAATACACAACAGTACAACCAATAAGTACACAACAGTACAAATAATATATACAGACAATACAAAACAATAAATACACAACAGTACGAACAGTAAATACAAGACAGTGCAAAACAAAGTGGGGTAGGGGAGACACTAGGTTAAATTTGTGTCATTGTGCTAAATGAGGTAGTATTTATGAGAGGAGTGTAAGCAGTAAGAGCTTAGGTCTGGGTTTTTAAAAACGGGGAATGGGTGGGTGTGTTCAGCTCAAACTGCGATTCTGATCGACTAAGGGAAGAAACTGTTGCAGAGTCTGGATGTGAGGGCTCAAATGCTTCGATACCTTTACCCAGACGGCAGAAGGTTAAAGAGTGTGTGGGATGGGTGTGTGTGATCACCCACAATGCTGAGCTGAGTGCTTTGCAGGTGCAGTGTGTGGTGTAAATGTATGCGATGGAGGAGAGAGACACACCAGTGACCGTCTGAGCTATCTTTACTATCAGCTGCAGGGACTTGCGCTCTGACACAGTGCAGTTCCCAAACTAGACAGTAATGGCACTGCTCAGGATACTCCCGATGAATCCTTTGTAAAATGTGGTGAGGATGGGTGGTGGAAGATGACCTTTTCTCATCCTACATAAAAAGCATAAATATATTTATCTGAATTAAGTAATATAAAATTGTTTAACATCCACTGTCTAATGTCCCTCACATATTACTTAATTCGAGTAAATTGGTGTCTCTCAGCAGGTTTGGCTGACACATATAACCGTGTATCATCAGGATAACAGTGAAAGCTGATTTCATACTTGCAAATAATATTACCCAGAGGTAGCTTATATATAAAAAATAATAATGAGCCTAAGACCTTTTGGGAGAACAAACTTTACCCTACTGTGCATAGAATAGTGGTCATTTACATCCACTGTTAATGGTCAGTCAAATAAGACCCGAACAAGGACAGGGCTGTTAATTTAATTTCAACATAATTTTTTCAAAAAGAATAGCGTAAACGATGATGTCAAAAACTGCACTTAATTCAAGCATTTTGAGACTTGGAAACATAACCCTGATCAAAGGCCAGTAGCAAATCATTCAAATATTTAACCAGTGCTAAATCTGTTTTCAAGAATGTTGGAGACAAAGGGGAGGTTAGATATTGGTCTATAATTTTATAGGTGGCAGGGGTCAAGTTTAGGTTTTTTAATCATAGGTTTGATAAAACTGACCAAGATGGCAGCGCCCAGTACGGAAGCGGCTGCTTTAGCTCCCGATAGTTACTGATATTTGTCTGATAATTAATTTGTACTTTATGTCCAGTGATGTTTCATATCCAATTTATAGGTAGCTGTATGTTAAATTTAGCCTCTTACTGCACATTGGAGTTTGGAGACATGCAATTTCAGTCTTCTGTGTAATACACTGTTGCATAGTTTGATTGACAATAAAGTTTACTTTGACTTTGACTTTAACTTGATTACTGCTAATTCAAATGATTTAGGGATATATCCAGTACTGAGAAAGGAATTGATCATTTTTATAGGAGCTTTGATTATTTCTGGTAGTACATTTTTGAGTAAAGTTATAGGTATGGGTTCCAATATAGATGTTGTAGATTTTGATGATGAAACTAGTGAAATTAACTCTATAACTTGGAGACGATTAAAGTAGCATAATCTCAGGTCTAAGGTAAATATATTGACATCTAGTTCACTTGGATTACTCAGCTTAAAATTTACAGCATTGATTTTGTGACTCTATCACTGAAAAAATTAATAAAATCATCACAACTACAACCTGATGGTGGAAATGCTTCTGCAGAGGTCTCTTTGGGGTGCTTCTAAGGGTTTGTGTAAAATTATTATACCAAGTTGCTAGTTTTTCTCAAGAATTTTATTTATTTATTTTTATTTTAATTACTTTATTGACCCCGGAGGGAAATTGTTTACTGCATTTAACCATTCCAAGTGTGAACATCCGGAGCAGTGTGCTGCCCTATTGATGTGCACAGGAAACAGTTGGGGGGTTGGGTGCCCTGACTTCAGCCACAACTGGCTGAACCGGCAATCTCTTGGTCCCCAGCCCTCTACTCTATCCATTCAGCCACGGCTGACCCCCTCTTTTCTTGTGGGGCTAAACTATTCAGAGTACAACAAAATACTGACTCTAAGTGCTCAGAGTTGATATATTTGGGAGTTTACTAAAAAAAATTATCTGAAGTAAATGTGCGTTTCAGCCTGTACTGGTTTGTAGTTATCTTAAATGAGATAAGATAATGGTCTGAAACAAGATCAGACTGTGATCATGTAACTATATTGTATATATTTACTCCTAATGTGAATATTAAATCAAGTGTGTGACCGCACTTATGAGTGGGTCCTATTCTAGCACGCCCGCACCACGCTACCGGAATATTAACTCGTTTCAGCTGGTTTTCAACTGCTTGTCACTATTTATACTACGGCATTGCTTTTTCCCCTTTGCAAATTATTGCTGTTTTTTTAAAGCGTAACACTTTAGTACCTGTACTCTTATACTACAAAGCCATGCTGTTGTAACATGTGTAGAACAATGTGTAGGCATTGTTTTTGTGAAAAAAGCAGGGACATACCTGAAAAAATACATTGCTTGGAATGAAGAATATGTGCACCAACACCTGTATGCACCTTTCATCATTAATGGTGCCTTTACATATGTGCATGTTACCCATGCCATGGACACTAAAACATCCCCCTAATTTCAGAGATGCTGGTTTTATTTTCTTTGTGCTGAAAACAATCCTAGCTTTTCAGGGATGCTCCATTTATACCCACTCACCTATTTCTAATTAACCTGTTCACCTGTGGAATGTTTCAAACAGGTGTTTTTTTTACTATTCTTCAACTTTCTCAGTCTTTCTTGCCGCTGTCCGAACAGATACCATGTTGATGTGCTGAGAATATGAAAGTCTACTTGCCTGATTTGTGCAGTTTGATGGATTCTCCAAGTTCTCCAGTTTCCCTCAAGGACATGCATGCTAGGTGTCTTGT
>JAOUQT010297157.1:0-16568 GCA_025769995.1 Xyliphius kryptos | reverse complement strand
TATATTAAACAGACATAATTTTATAAAAATGTTCAAACCTAAGTAAAAAGCAAAAGGACCCTGAACTCACATTATCTGGAAATGAAACTGTTATCAAATCACTATCTTGTAGCCTGCATATAGTAGCTGCAGTCATATAGTTCAATGGGAATATTGTTTTACATTCAATCAATGAGCAGACTTAAAAGTGACTTACAAATGGGAGGATTTATAATAAGAGTGTTATGTAACAAACCAATATATATTGTATGTATATTAAACATTTATTGTGGTCTGGCTCATTTATATTCCTCATAAAGCCAGATCCATTTAATTATCACCGTACATATACACCGAGGACCAAAGTTAGAGAACAATGTGAACACTTTCAGAAACAAATGTAAACTACATTGATCAACATTTAAAGGATTTGAAGGGGTACATCATGCCACTCGAACAGTGTTTTACAAGATAACTAAAATATTCCAACATAAAAGCTTTATTTTGCAAGTAAAATGCTTCCCACATTGTGAGCAGAAATGTGGTTTCTCTCAGGAAAAAAATGTGCTGTTCATATTTGAAAGCTGTTGATTTGTGAAGCTTTTTTCACCACGTGCACATGGCACATTTCTTTATTGGAAATAAACTGATGGTGTTTGAGTTTTACTCATTTTAGTAAAAACTTTCTCCACAATTTAAGCAGTTATAAATGTCCATCATGTTTTTGTAAGGATTTTCAGTGGCCTTCAAGGGTTCAGCTTTTGTTTAAAAAACAATTTGTACAAATCTATCATTTAGTATTTAGTCATTTAGCAGAAGAAGTCATTTAGCAGAAGGGGAAGAAATAGGTTTTGGGAAGTTTTTGGAAGATGTTGAGTAAGTCAGCTTTACGGATGTTGTCGGGAAGGTCGTTTTACCATTTAGCAGTGATGAATGAAATAGAGTGAGAATTGGCACCTCGGTCCAGCAGGATAAGGACAGAGGATTGGAAGTGAATCATTACAACATTCATAACACACAACCATTCGGTAATTATATATTTAAACAATACGAGAAAATTACTTGTTTACCTAACCAGTTAGTCTCTGCTCTGTTTAACTGGGACTACACAGTTAAAGATATGTGCCATGTTTTAATTAAACAAAAAGCAAAATTCACTTTGAATTCCTAAAGCTTGACTGCTTAGCTGAAGGTATCTGCTTTGATAGCTAGCTATTTAATTTATATTTATCTCACAAAAAAGTTGTTTTTTTTTTATGATGAGTATAATTGCTGCAGGCCAAAAAAATATTTAAATTGAAAACCGATTAAAACCTTTAAAGTAGGTGGGCATGTATAATTTGCTAATAAATTGAGATACTTACTTGCATCAGTTCAGATTTGTTTACAGTAAAGTAAAGAACATAACATTAGAAAAAAGATGTCCAAACTATGGCCCTTTTTGATTGACCCATATTAAAGTCTAAAAATATAATGGACTAAGGCCCACACAGATTTTTACGTTTGTTGTACGTCTTAGTTTAAACACTAGGTTGCACCACTGTCTTAAACAAGGCAGCATTTATACAAAGCTAGCATTCACAGAAAAAACGCAAAACAATTAAGTCTGTTCAGTTCAAAATGCATCTGTGAGCTGACATACTCACCGGTAACAATTAATAAAAGCGTTGCTTTTGCTCAAAAGAGACTGAGAACACTCACTGAGAGAATCAAACCTTTGGGAAAAGAATAAAATAAAAATTTAACAATGGAGCGTTGTGATGGAGGTTTTAATTTCTTCTATCATGTTTAATTATCAAATGTAATTTGCCTGCAGTGAGACAGTATACCTCATGTTTAGTGGGTGGCTCAGACTACTGTATATTTTTGAGTATGTGGCCTTCAGGTTTCAAAATAAATAAATAAAAAATTGGACACCCCTGCATTAGAAACATAGAAAAACATCAAGTAAATAAAAAATATATAAAGAAAACTCTCTGAATTATACATACAGGACAGCTGCATATTTATTATGTATAGTTGTAGTAAGACATGTAATTTATCGGTTTTCACCAGAATTTTTAAGCATAAACCATTTTAAAAAAGGGAATGCTCATGTCAATAAAATGTTGCTATTTAGCAATTACCTAGAAACTAATCATGAAAAAGTTAGAACAATAAATAAATCGAAGAATAAATTTGGGGCCAATCATAAGCCTGATGGTGTTGCATGCTGGAAAATGCAGTTCTGGATGTGCACAGAACGTCCATCATGCTTCATTGATGCCTGCCAGGCGCAAGACTACATAAATGAATCAGTGCTGAATCAATGCCCCTACACAGCTGTTTATGTTTAATTTAATAAATGTATATTACTCTAGAGTGCATGTGGAATTAATAATAATTAAAACTTGTTTGGTTGCTCATACACCTGACTATAATCCTTTAAAATCCATGACTATGTGCAAGTGTCCTTTCATGAATTGAACCTGTATTATAAATAATGAATACTAAGGGTGAACTCAATTTGCCCAAGGCTAAAAAAGGCTCCATACTGGGGCAATCATAGGCTACATCCTTGTGACCCAAAGATCCCGTTATATTCCCCGTCCCACCAACTACTACGGCTGAAGTGCCTTTGGGCAAGGTACCTAACCCCAATTGCTTACCGGTTGCCGTATACAGTGCTTCCCACCACTCCAGGTATGCATGCTCACAGTATCACTTTTGCAAAAGAAGTCAGAAAAATATCCTGTGGACAGATGAAACCACAACTAAGTTGTGTGGAAGGAACACACAACGCTATGTGTGGAGAAAAAAGGCACAGCACACCATTATCAAAACCCTATCCCAACTGTGAAATATGGTGGAGGGGCATCATGGTTTGGGGCTGCCTCAGAGCCTGAACGGATTGCCAACAGAAAAATGAATTCCTGACCTCAACCCATTTGAGATGCTGTGGCATGACCTTAAGGGAGTGCTTCACATCAGATATTCCAAGAATATTGCTGAACTGAAACAGTTTTGTAAAGAGAAATGGTCCAAAATTACTAAAATTACTCCTGACCATTGTGCTGGTCTGACCCGCAATTACAGGAAATGTTTGGTTGAGGTCACTGCTGCAAAAGGAAGATGAGGGTCAACCAGTTAATATATCCAAAGGTTCACATACTTTATTCACCCTGCACTGTAAATGTTTACATGTGTTTAATAAAACCCAGCAAACATCATTTTTTGTGCGGCATTAGTTTACACAATGTGTTTTTGTATTGTGGTTACTTACATGAAGGTCAGATGACATTTTTGTTACCAATTTATGCAGAAATACAAGTAATCCCAAAGGGTTGATCTGGACTATTTGCAGGCCATGACATTGACATAATGTGTCTTTTGCCAAGGAATGCCTTTACTGTTTTTGTCCTATGACACAATGCATTTTCATCTTGGAAAATTATTTAATCTCCAAACATCTGTTCAATTGAAAGGATGAGAAAACTGTCCAAAATGTCAATGTAAACTTGTGCATTGTTAGAAGAACTAACCACAGTCATCTCCCCATAGCCTTTGTCTGCCATACATGAAGAGTTACTTTCTTTAAGAAGGTTCACAATCCTCTCTTTTGTTTCAAGAGACATTTCTCTTGTTGGAGCATTTACTTTGTTTCCACAATATTTTTTTTCATTTTATTTCTTTTAATGTTTCTGAAAGCCTCAAGTTGCACTTTGGAATGACCTTATTATTGCATTATGTTTTTGATCTGAGTTTGTTCAACAGAATAAAATGTCTGAATGAGTGCTCATCCCAGACTGGTGATTCCATACTTTTTGTCAGGCGTTGTATCAGGCTTCTCTAAACAAGGTTTATTCTTCCACAGTATTTGTAGACAGATACCAACCCTCTTGTCCCAAATGTTTTGATGAACACAATAGTCTAGTAGTAAACTAAAATGTAAAAAGGTTTCAGTTATGGTGTGTAATGTATAACATTTAACCATAGCATGTCAAAACAAATGTCAAAAATTAGCTTTCCAGAGAAAACTCACAGACAGTTTAATCCAAAGTTGTATGTTTATTGATCAGGGCTGAAGAGAATCGGTTTTGCAGATCAGGTTGTGACTTCAGATTATACATTTTAAAATACATAATTATTAGTTCCTAAAAGAAACAAAACATTTTATTGGTTTCATTAAAAGTTAAAACTAAAATCGCATGATATAATAAAAAGAAAACATTTAACATGTTTAAGACTAAAACAATTATTTTAAACTTTATTTGTATATTAAACCTTATCTAACCTCACAAGGTCACTGACCTAGTAATCATTCAAATCTAAATAAATGAGAAAAACCTGTCCTCCCATAGATAAACTCTAATGATTCCACATGTGCAAATCCTCAATTACAGAAAGTTCATCATTTAATTAAATCCACAGTAACAATTTTCCAGTGTCTTAGTGGTTGGCATGTTTGCCATGTTCTCCCCGTGTCCACGTGGGTTTCCTAGGTGTTCTCTGGTTTCCCCCCACAGTCCAAAAACATGGATTCAAGGCAAATTGAATGCTCTAAATTGGCCCGCATAGTGTGTGTTTGTGGCTGTGTGAGTGAGTGTGCCCAGCGATGGATTGGCACCCTGTCCTGGGTGTACCTGCCCAGCGCCTGAAACGTTCTCCCCTAAATGTGCATGGTGAACTCCACCGCGACCCTCATAGAGAATTGTGCGGAAGATAGTAAATAAATGAGTCACTTCTGTATTCAATAAACAACAAACAAAAATATTTTAAAAATTACAACATTTTTCAATATCTCAATATAAAGATTAATTGAGTAATAATTTGGTCATTAATCTACAGCATTTCTGTTGTTTTTGTATCTCTTGGAACACAGCAGCTGGTTCTTTTCAGTTGGTAATGTTGAGCAGTTATTGGAAACAACATGCCCACAGCTGCTTGGAGCATCTGCATTCCTACATGTATTTGTGGACAATGCCGTTGGTGGCCTATAGGGGTGTAAATAATATAAATTTAAACCAATGTTTTAAGTATACACATAGGAATTTAATGCATCAGTATGTCCAGAGGATTATGAATTATTGTGTTTAGATTGTCGACTTTTGTTCACTAATTTGACATTCTGCCTTACGTACGCATACTACGTACTCCAAAGCTGTGGGTGGGACCACCTTATTATTGACATCCAACTTCACTTGAACTTTACAAAATAAAGAATCATCTTTTATTCAGTAGGGTTTGGAAGCTCAGCGGTTAGGGTGTCGTGCTAGCAATCTAAGAGTCCAGTAAAGTTTCCAATGTGGGTCCTTGAGCAAAACCCTTAACCCTCATTGCGCCAGGGATTTTGTACCCTGTGATCTGACCCCGACTATTAAGTAAGATACTTGTAAGTTGCTTTGGGTAAAAGCTTCTGCTAAATGACCAAATGTAAATGTAATGTTTAAATGTTGAGTACCATAGCAAACTAATACAGGAAGTGAATTGAAAAAAAAAAAAAAAAAGATTTCCGCAATACTTATTCTGCTTTTCCGTATACTATTACTGTTTACCCCTGACTTTAAAAAAATTCAGGTACACGATACTCCACCATGTACACGTACAGCGAAAAAAAAATAACTTAAACTGTAGAACATGTCGAGTCGGTTTACAGTGGTGCACATTTAAATACCAGACATCAGACATGTAGGAACACAAAGGATCCACACATCAGTGTTACAGTAATTCAGATCTCCTGAGACTGACACTGTATAGAAAATTATTTTATGATAGCTTTAATATATATATATATTAATATGTACATTTTCTAGATTAAAACTGTTTGACTGTAAAGGTCAATTTTTGTTTTCATGTTTTTATTTATTAGTGAAAATGCTAGACAGCAATAGGCATTTGAATTACTTTATTTATTACGATGTATTAACTCTTTTTTTACTTTATTTTACTCTTTTTATGGCGTCACTGTTCTATTTACAGTCCATTGATCACAAATGCTAGTGTGATTAACATTGTGTCAATAGAATATGATTTCAATAGCTCAAAAGGTAAATTATTTTCTTGTTGATTCATTTAATATTTGAAACATTATTGGATTGGATTGGATTGGATTGCCCACTTATGCTTGTTTTCATAATTGTAGTTTTTTTTCTGTCAAAAACGGGTATACACACAATGTTTGCAAAAGATTTGGATAAAACCTGGCTAATGTAAGCTAGAAAGAGTTTATTTTTCTGTGTCAATGTGCTGGTGTCGTTTAAAATCTTTTCTTCGAGTAAATCTTTTATCACACTGTGAGCAGGAATAAGGTTTTTCGCCTGTGTGAATATGCTGGTGTAGTTGAAGACTACTCTGCTGAGTAAAACTTTTTCCACACTGTGAGCACATGTATGGTTTTACACCTGTATGAATGTACAGGTGTTGCGTAAGACTACACTGGTTAGTAAACTTTTTTTCACATTGTAAGCAGGAATATGGTTTTTCTCCTGTGTGTATGCGCTGATGTTGTTTAAGATTGCTCTGTTTAGCAAAACTTTTTTCACACAGTGAGCAGCAATATGGTTTTTCTCCTGTGTGAATGCGCTGATGCACTATAAGATTACTCTGTTGAGTAAAACTCTTTCCACACTGTAAGCACGTATATGGTTTTACTCCTGTATGAATGCGCAGATGTTTTGTAAGACTATTCTGTTTAGCAAAACTCTTTCCACACTGTGAGCAGGAATATGGTTTTTCTCCCGTGTGAATACGCTGATGTTGTTTAAGACTACTCTGTTTACTACAACTCTTTCCACATTGTAAGCAGGAATATGGTTTTTCTCCTGTATGAATACGCAGATGTTGTTTAAGACTACTGTGTTTAGTAAAACTTTTCCCACACTGTGAGCAGAAATATGGTTTTTCTCCTGTGTGAATATGCTGATGCACTTTAAGACTACTCTGGTGCGTAAACTTCTTTTCACACTTTGAGCAGGAAAATGGTTTTTCTCCTGTGTGAATACGCTGGTGTTCTTTAAGTCTACTTTGGTGAGTAAAACTCTTTACACACTGTGAGCAGGAATACATTTTCTTTTCTCTGTGAATATGCTGATGTTGTCTAAAATAACTCTTTTGAGTAAAACATTTTCCACATTGTGGACATTTGATTGGTTTTTCTTCTGCGTGAATGGGCTGGTGTTGGTCAAGTTGTAACCGTGTAGCGTAACACTTTTCATACTTTGAGCAGGAATGTGGCTTTTCTTCTGTGTGAACGCTTGGGTGTCTTAGCAGACCATTAAAAGAAACTTCTTCCACACTGTATGTCAGAATATCTTTCTTCTTCTCTGTGGATGTGCTCATGGTCACTCAGTAAAATCTATTCCTGTAGGCAAAAAGATGATTGTTTTTTTTCTTTCATTGAACGCACGATGTTGACGTTATTTCTTCATAGTGAAAAAATATATAATTTCAACAGACTTGTTATTTTGTCTTTTGAATAAGTACAAGTTGAGGTGAACAATGTTGTCATTGTTTGGTTTTAAATTACCAAAATTAGCTAGTGACTACCAGGCAGTCAGAGGTTTTGTTTGTACCTTAAAAGACAGTTCTAAATCCATGTATTTATACAGAGGCTTGGTCTCGTTTAATCTTTATCATCACCCACTGTGGAAATAAAAAAGAAACGTTAATAGCGTGAGGGTACTCAGGGGTCACATAAAAGATTTTGTCCATAAGCATGGAAAAGCTGCTTGGCATATCTCCAAGGTTGTGTAAGGCAAGACAAAATCTCCAGATTAAAGGCATCCAAACATCTTCATAACCTATAATAAGGTGATCTTGCATCCCTTTTATAGCCACATAAATTTTCTTACCACGAGTCTTTAAAACAAGAAAAAGTAAACACATCATGCTTTTATCTGCAAATACAATACTCATACTTAAACTTTTAGTCATAATTTTACATCAGAACCATTGTTCTAGAAAATGTTTATTAGTTAATTGCTCAATTAATACATTTATGCCAGTGTAAAATCTGTAAAGGTTGAAATTCTTTATACCATCTGCATCAAACATCAGTTATAATGCACAAATGCAACCACAGTTTTGGATGAGAGAAAAATGAATTATCTTACATCACACAATTTGATGACATTTGCTGGATCTTCAGATATATAGTGTGGCAGACCAAACAAAGCTGCAGACCTCCTTTTCTCATTTGTGTTTGTTTACTGGACACATAATTGAGGCAAGGGGGTGTAATGGGCAAAGTATGCAGACGAAAGAGGGGCTTAGCACGCAGATTAGGTAAATGGTAACACCTTTCTGGGTTTAATGGCAGGTCAGAAGCAGGCAGAGGGGAGAGAGAGGTTGAACTTGACAGTGGGAAATTTACCTGTGCTCTGGTACAATAAAGGATACTGTAGCCCATAGGGATTAGCGAGTACAGCGCTATCTGTATCTGTACTCAGAATGGGCGGGGCCTAATTCAAAAGGGGGCGTGAAATAACCCAAAAGTTGTTGTTTAACATAAAGTGGTATATATTTAAGCCTTAAATTTGTGATTCAATTCAACTTAACTTTCGCCACCAGCCAAACTTTGAGGAAACAAAATAAAAACCCGACCGGAGTTGAGACAGTGAGCATTGCGACACGAGCCGATTTTAGCTCTGTCTTGTCAAATGCACCACATATGTTATGCCAAAAGTTCACCAAGAAACTTCTATCTCTGTGTTTGTGTGTGTTTGTGTGCATGCATGCATGTGTGCGTGTCCCGCTGCAAAGTGCAGAGCTGGAGGGGCGGGCATTATGTGTGACTTACCAATCATAGATTGTGAAAACACGAGCACAGATATTCACAAGGTTTAATCATTTTATGCTTGTACTTGCAAAAAATGCTGTATCCGGCTCATCCCTAGTAGCCCAGTACAATATTTTGGTGTCTTTAAAAATAACTGTTTTGTTAGCGATCTAATTTTTTTTGGGCGGATAAAGCAGCTAAACCCAGATGTGACTAACTGCACCAACCCCAGATCATAGCACAGCCCCAATAGGCTTGTACTGTAGGCACTTAGCATGATGGGTGCATTACTTCAAGTGCCTCTATTCTTACCCTGAATAATCCCAATCCCTTGAGTTGTCTTCACATTGTGCATGTGGCATTGTTCTTACTTTTACTCTTAAACATATCCCAGAGTTCCGCTGTTGTTTAGCTATGATTTGATTTCAGCAAACATTTACGTGATTGCCAATCAATGTATTTATTCAAATTTATTACATTCATTTAAATTTTAGCAAGTAATATAATGTAACATTTTACAGAACCAGACTTAAGTTAAACGTTTACTTTGTGTGTAGTTTGTGGTAGTATGGTGCATCATGGGTAATTATCTTACTTCGACTGGTAACAGGTCCAGGGTGTTTCTTCTCCTTTTGTTGAATGAGAGCTGGGACAGGATCCATCACCTCCACGACCTTGTTCAGGGGAACAGTTAAAATAAACTAAAGGTTTTTGTTGTTTTGCTGAATAAAGTTCACTCAATTGTCGTTTGTCCAGAGTCATTAGAGAAAAATCCTAAACATGTCATTTCATACTTTATTATTTCTCATTACAGTGCATTCACACAAATCTTTAATGTTATTAGTTTTATAAACAATTACATAATCTAGAACAAAGTCTTAAATAAATGCACCTTCTATCAGTCTTATATCCATCCTGATTATCCACACTTAGCATAAAGCTTTATAAGTTTAATAAAGATTCTCACCTTTAATAATAACATTGATTTCATCTGATGATAATGAAGCGCAGAACTTAGTTTTTTAATTCAATCTCTCGGAGCTACAACCACATGAGATTCCTCTGCTGCTGTTACTGCCCCTTTTCTTCTTTTCCTGTTTATTGGCGGTTGGGATTCCAATTCGCTACAATACCGCCACCTATTGTTTGTAAAATCATTTTAAATTAAGTGATTAAAAATAAAATGTAGAAATAACATTTGTTCTATTTTCAGAGATTCTAACCTATAATTACAGTTAGTCTTTGTTAATAATGCACATCTACAGCCCCTCTGTGAAAGTAATTGGCTGCAATCTTCCATCTCTCCAGGACTTGCACACCTCCAGACACTGGCATGCAGGTTGGATCACAGCTGACCCCTCTCACCCTGGGCACAAACGTTTTGACCCTCTCCCCTCAAGCAGGCAGCTACGGTCCATTCAGACTCCCACCATAAGACCAGTTTTTTTCCCTCTGCTGTTGGACTCATGAACAGTATCTCCAAGACTGTTATCACCACCCTCCACAAACGCTCATGACCCTATTTATGCATCTGTCTGTCCGCACTGACCATTGCATTGTAGAGTTTAAAGCTTTTTATTCAATTTTACATAGCTTGATTTTATTCACCAGTACACCAGTACCTCAGGAACTTCCTAGTGCTGTGAACCTGTTCACTCATATGGCAATTAAAACCTTTTATTCTATTCTATTCTATTCTAATCTAGTCTATTTTATTCATATTTTAGCAGAAAAGACTTTTGATTTAACCAGTCTTACTAAGATACAGGATCTCATTCCGGAACACAACCTAGATGGCAAAATAATTCTGCCCCAGATCTGGCCCATTTGCTGCATGAAATGACAACACTTGGGTGGACCAATCCTGGTTGCAAGGTGTGGCCCACATATGAATCTAGCAAGAACATATCTTCATCAGTTGTGGACCAGATCCTTTTTTTTAATGTTTGGGCCAACTGCATGTTCCACGTTTGGTTCACATGCAGTTTGCAATTGCCCTCAGTGGGTCAGCACTGTCCCACATCTGTCTGCTATCAGGAATTGAGCAAAAGAGACAGGTGCAAAATAAGAAATGAGACAGACACATAAAGACAAAATAAATAGAAAAAAACTAGAAAGACAACAGAAACCAACAGGAGAATATGTAAAATAAAGCAAGAAAGAGACTAAGAGAGACTGAAAGAAAAAAATTTATTCATTAACTCGATTTTTGTTTCATTTGTTGCTAAAATTGTTTAGCACATTCACCTGTCAGCACTGGGAATTCCAGGTTCGAATCCCAATCTGGGTGGAGTTTCCATGTTCTTCTCGTGACTGCATGGGTTTCCTCCGAGTTGTCCGGTTTCCTCCCACATTCGAAAAAAAAAGTATTTAAGGTAAATTTGATGCTCTAAATTGCCCCGTATAGTGTGCGTGACTGTGTGAGTGTTTACCCAGCGATGGTTCCCCTTAGGAACCCCACCGCGACCTTAATAGAAGATTACACGGAAGATAATCAATGAATGAAAATCCTTCATCCTAGCTTAATGCAGCACATGTAATAACAAGGCTTAGTGCAGTGTTTTTTAACCTTTGTTAAGCCACGGTACTTTTTTTACATAAAAAAAAAACCTGCAGAACACCACCCTCCAAAAAAAATTATTAAAAGACACATTGTAGCTTAATGCAGCACATATCATGACAATATAATTTCTGAATTTCCTCAGTGTAAAACCTCTGCCTGTTTAGATGAACACAAAGCTAATTTCCTGGCAGGGTTTGAGGGTGAAGAGTGGCACCCACAAACTGGGTCTGGATGGAGTTTCTATGTTCTCACCGTGTCCATGTGGGTTTCCTTTGGATTTTCCAGTTTCCTCCCACATACAGAGTTTAATAATGGATTTGGTGAATTTAAAATTGCTCTTTTTGACTACACTGTGTATGTGAGTTCTAACACAGACATGAAGTGCT
This sequence comes from Xyliphius kryptos, assembly GCA_025769995.1. Classification (NCBI taxonomy): domain Eukaryota; kingdom Metazoa; phylum Chordata; class Actinopteri; order Siluriformes; family Aspredinidae; genus Xyliphius; species Xyliphius kryptos. The sequence goes on along the minus strand of JAOUQT010297157.1, from coordinate 4,885 downwards.
TCAGGTGTGGTCAGGTTGGCCATCTCATTCAAGATTGTACACTGTACCCAGAACCAATCTCCAATGTTCTAAAGAACAGTGAACGAGATACAACACTAACCGCCAATGTTCTAAAGTCCTCTAAACAATATGCAGCGCCAAACTCCAATGTTCTAAAGAACTCTACGGCTGCAGCTTCCTCACTAGTGGAGGAATGAGCTCCTGCCCCAGAGATTGGAAAGGCCAAAACCGACATGTCCACTGCTGGTATTAATGAAAGGAGTGTGGAGGCTCTAGAGGTACCTGCACCAGCAGTGTTTAAAGTCATTTGAAATGCTACGGGCAGTAGAAAGGCACAATGTAGTGGAACTGGGGCAAATTGAAGAGGCAGGGGTAAACTATTATGCCAAAGTTCCAGGACACGGATGACATTGAAATGATGAAGGAATCTGGTTTCAAAGTCCTCAATAAAAGAATGAAACGGGGTGTGGAAACAACACAAAACAGGTGAAAACAGAATGTAAAACACCAAAATACAGTGACTCATCAAGTGCAGATTCAGTATGGTCCATTTGTTCTCTGGATGAAAATCTCGCTGTTCAATATACTGCTGAGGAAATACAAAATTTTCTTTGTGTCACTAAGGGTCAGAAAGGGACACTGATTGAAGATTCATTTAAGTATACCCAACAGTTTATTTATGATGTACAGTATTTTCAAAGAGAAGGGGCTTTTAATGTTTTATGAACTGATTAAACAGAAACATACAGATGTGGTTTTTGTTCAAGAAACACACAGTGACCTAAATAATGCTGTAAATTGGGCAAAAGAATGGAAAGGACTTGCAGTCCTATAAGTCACCTCTCTACCATGAGTGGTGGAGTGGGTGTTCTATTTAATAATAACCTTATCCCCTGCTCTTACACTGTGGACGAGGTTTTACTTGGTAGATTGTTGAAGGTAACAACCTGTTTTGAAGACAACACATTTGTTTTTATCAGTGTTTATGCCCCAACTGCAGCTGCAGAGAGAGTACAACTGGGTTCAGCCACGGGGAAACTCCTCTACAGACCATGTGTATTAGTTCTCAACAAGAAAAAGCTTGAGGGTAAGACAGACACACCCTGGAGAGAGGGTTTAGGCATTGGTTCTGAGAAAAGACCAGAGTGGAGGGCACTTTAAACCACCATTAACTAAGCGGGTGGGGGACCTCCTCCAGTGGAAGATCTTTATTGGTATTATTGCAGTGAATGCTTTTATTTCTGTTGTAAGTCCAGTTAATAATGACCAGTGTCCTTTCTGTCACCAGAGAGAGACCGTGTTTCACACCTTTTTACACTGTTTCAGACTACGTCCTTTATTTGTTGTTTTAAGTTCTTTTTTAAATGCTCTTAATGTGATTTTTACACCACACGTTTTTATTCTTGGTTTTAAGTATGTCAAAAAAACAGAAGTTTAAGTGTCAACTGGTGAACTTTATTCTAGGACAGAGCAAAATGGCTGTGTACAGTACATCAGCAGAAAAAACAAAGTGACACAGACGGCAGACTGATGTGCTAAGGATCTTCAGCCGCCCGGTCAAATCTAGAATTTTAATTGATTTTCATTTTTACAAATGCATGAAAGACATTGACTCTTTTAAATCAGTGTGGTGCTGCGGGGAAGCCGTTTGCTCGATCGTGGATGACGAGCTCTGCTTCGCTCCAGCATAAATCTGTGTCGATTATTTAATTCTTTACTTTTTTAATAGTTTTCATTTGCTGTCCACTGTATTTTACTCTTGGGTAAAATAAAGCATTGTTAAAGTCTCTCTCTCTCTCAAGCTACTTTTGCATATATGACATCCTGGCTCATTTCTGCGCGTCATGCATGTTTTGACATGGGATTGACTGCAGCATGTCCGTGCATCGAAAGTTATCTCCAATCAGATGGCATGAATACACTGCCTTAGTGTCGCCAACTTAAAATCTGATTGGTTGAAGCAACAAGTTGATTGAGACTTATTTAATGCTAAATGATTTCACTATGGCAATCAATTATGCTGAATATAATTGTGTACATACACATGTTTAGGTCTTCTTTGGACTTTCTGCTCTCTGAGGGCACCATTGGAGATTATATTACAATATATTGTGTATACTATTACAAACACGATGACAAACCATGTAGACTTCTGGCCCACCAGTTGAAGAGACAGGAAGTGGCTCAGGTGAAACCACAAATTACAGCGGGTGACATTAGCTCACACCCACTGGCTATTAATACAACATTTAAATCCTTATACTAAAATGATACTAAAATGTTTTCTGTCTTTGAAAAACTGGTCCTTCCAATGGTTGATTCAGTAGTAGCAGATGATCTTGGCGCTCCACTGCATTTGGAAGAGATATATTAGATCAAGGCAAGAGAATAAAGCTCCTGGGCCAGACGGGTTTACTATTGAATTCTATTTAAAAATGTATTAATAAGCCTGCCGCTCTTCTCCTAGATCTCAGCTTTCTGGTTCTTTGCTTCTACCATGACTTGGGCATCTACTTCACTGCTTCTAAAATAGGACAATGACCCTAATCTTTGAAAAAACTCCCTGTAATGATGTTCTATTTAGTTAGGCTCAGTGGGGAACTCACAGCCAGGCCGCATCAGAGTAGGACAGCCATGTACAGATTGTGTATAGATCAGTCCACATGTGTCCATATTAAACAATAGTAAAAATTCTATAACTATGAGTCCATCCTCCAGAACTGCAACGCTGGCAGCCCAACAGAAGTCCATGTTCCCTTCATAATGGTCGTATCCGCAGTGCCATAAACAAGGAGATGGGGACACCTCAAAACGACACCTCAGAAAAACAAACAAGAAACACAGCGAATAAAGCACCGTAAATTCTGTAATTAATGATGTATGATATCATACTGCAAGTTTCACTTCAGAATAAAGTGTGAAAGCACTGAACATCATATAAAGCTATAGTGAAGAGCATGTAAATCACCTTGAATCCATGTTTTTGGACTATGGGAAGAAACCAGAGACCCCGAAGGAAACCAACACAGACACGAGGAGAACATGGAAACTCCACCCAGATCTGCGAGGCGATGAGAGCCGAATGTGCTAACCACTAAGCCACCGTGCCGCCCAAAAATATTATATGACTGAAGAACATATCTTCATGGTCAAACATTAACATCTTTTAAATTAACTTATTAAAGAGCAGAGTTATATAGCTGACACTTTTATCCAAAGCGACTTCATTGGGATCAGAACACAGGGTTGATGCAGCACCCTGGAGCAATGAGGGTTAAGGGTCTTGCTCAAGGACTCACATCGGTAACTTCAGTGGACCTAGGATTTGAACCTCCAACCTTCTGATTGACAGTCCAACACCCTAACCCGAGCTACCACTCCCAGAGGCTGTTAGATATGCAACTGATGGTGCAAGTCTGCACCCATGTCATGATTTAGGAATGAAATTTGGTTTTCAGGTATCCGTGTACCTCGGGATGAATTTCCCTAATTAAATACTATTAAAGCAATGTAAAGAATGGCCATGGCAGCACCTCTTCTTATTTGAATAGCAAAACTGCGCAATTAAACGACAATTCAGCATTGGAAGTGCAAAGTGCATTTTAAGTATTGAGCCTGAACCTTTTTTCTTTAATATGTAACAGTTAATGAGCATTGTATCATACATGTTTTTTTTTCTTTAGAAGCTTATCTCACAGCTTATCTCACTTAAAGATTTTTCTCTCGGGTTTATTAACCTCCCATGCGGCCAGAGGCATAAGGTGTGAGTTCATAGCTTATATTTTCGGACAGATACTCGTTTGCTTACATCATTAGCCAACAGAGCACCAGTTACGTCACTGCTCATTTTTATTACAGCGCCTACGCTATTGGTGTTGCATCACATTCTGTACCTCGCGAATTCTGGCACCCTTTGCTTTCTAACGCAACCTCACTAAACTTTTGGCATATAGGCCCTTAGTAATGTGCCTGAATAACTTTTAATTAAACTTTGTAGAATGCATTTTTAATTGCAGCTTAAGTAGTACTTAAATTTGACTATTTATATTTTATAACTAATAATACATTTGATTCATGATTTAAACAATAACCATGATTTTATTGTTTTGTAGTGGTTTTAAACAGATCGAATAAGACTATTACTTTTTACTTTTAAGCAAATTGGCAAACTTTAAAAAATGTTAATGCTTGGTCAGAACTATGCCACATGACAGTCAGGCCTTTCATTAAACGGCTATTTAGTTAGATCTTGTAAAGCAAATAGCAAATACTACATAATAAATGCGTAAATATTAATGTACATAGACCAATACATGCCCAGCATAAGATTGGCGCCCTGTCCTGGGTATATTTGCCCAGTCGCCAAAACGTTCTCCCCTGGATGGGCATGGGGAAGCCCACCGTGACCATCATGTGAGATTAAATGGAAGATAATGGATGGATAGACCAATACAGTCATTAAAGGGTTATTTAGTTATATGCAAGTTTTTAAAAGCCCTCTGTAAGTAAATTATTTATTCATTCATTCATTATCTTTCGCATAATCCTCGTTTCGGGCGCTGGGCAAATACACCCAGGACACAGCACCATTCTACAGTACGCTGTGCACATACTCACTCACACACACAGACTACAGGGGCAATTTAGAGCAGCCAATTTACCTTAAATTCATGTTATTAGGACAATGGGAGGAAACCTGAGAACCTGTAGGAAAGCCAGGAAACTCCACCCAGATTGGGATTCAAATCTGGAATCCCCAGTGCAGAAAGGCGAACGTGCTAACCACTAAACCACCATGCCACGCTGTCATGCAAAATAGCATATACTAGGTAATAAACAGGTAAATATTCATTCATTATCTTCCGCTTATTTCTTTATGAGGGTC
>JAOUQT010297144.1:0-16569 GCA_025769995.1 Xyliphius kryptos | reverse complement strand
AGGCGTTTGGGAAACACTCGTAAAATTGGGGTTCTTAAAGTTACGTCGTTCTTAAAGTTGTTCGTAAATCACTAAGACCAATCGCTTTCGGGAAACGCACCCCTGGTATGTAAAAGGTAAAACCTGCCATTCATAACATGAGTGTTGATGATTAGTAGTTTAAATATTAACGCATAAAGACTGACAAAAAAGCTGCGTTACTAACAAAACATCAGCCTTCATATTTAAACATTACATGAATTACTGATCTGCAGCTAAACTTTACTAACATTCTGGCCAACATTCTGGAGGTCCTCTTTTACTTGTACGAACTAAATTAAAATACTTAAAATTTAACTCATTTAATATTCAGGTAAAGAATTAATAAAATATACAATGGGCATAATGCAGAAAACTCTTTTAAATACATTTAACAGTGGGGGTGTAAAACAGAGCCTTCATGACGATACAATTTAATATCTTTGAGCAAATGATTCGATTATGTTAAAAAAAATTCCCCAAATTGTTATTTGATACGTTTAAAATACGATCTACTACTCAATGTTTTTTTTTTTTACCTGAAATTTATTAAGTTTAAAATTAAAAAGAAAATAATTAGCCTTTTACTGAGGTACAGAATCAGTATTCTATTCATACAATGTTTAACAGACAATAGCAGTTGTGATAAATGCACAGTAAATAGATCAGTTACTCAATAAAAAAAAAAGAGTCAAATAAAGTGCAATAAGATAAATTCAATTAAGTCTAATGTTTATTGTGCAGGGCCAGTCTACTCACTATAAAATAAAGACAAGAAAAAAACGGCCTCTACAGTCAAACATGTTTAATCTAGGAAATGTATTTATTTAAATATTAAAGAATAGATACTATTATATATTAAATATATATTTAAAAAGCACCACCAAATATGAATTCATTCATACCATAAAGTTACATAAAGTTTAAGGCTCAGGAGATGAATGGAGTATGAGATGCTGTTTTCTTACATGTGTAGAGCGTTGTTCTGGTTCATGCTTCATCTGTGCATTACTAAAATACTTAGACATGTTTGTGGTGGGGTATCGTGTCCCAGCCATTTTAAAAAGTTTACGTGAAATCTTTTAATACAAAATCTTGTCCTATATTAGTTTGATACGGGACGCAACATATTATTTGAAATGAAAAATTCACTATTTTCTTCCTCTTGTGAATAGTAACGAAAGTTACAAAACAGTTGTAAGGTCGCGCCAATCAGCTATGGAGGTGGTATTTTTTGTATGTCGCAGCGGGAGTTAAAAAAAGTCCAAAAAAATGGCGGCTAATATAAACATAATCCATATCCATGCGGATGTCTTAATGCATTGAATCGCTGGCTGTATAATCAATTATTATTTACACCCCTAATTAATAGTAGGGAAAAGAAAAGCAGTAAAAGAAAATAACATTTCCTTCTACTAAGTAAAAGCTATTGTATTTTGTTGTTTTTTTTATAGCCCAACATCAGTGACTGGCATTTAGAATTCCATATTCTATTTATAACAAATTACCACAGACATTTGCTAGAAACATTTACATGGTAATATGTCACATCCAAAATGAAAAAGGGACAAAAAGTTAAATGCTCCTGTTTTTGGGGAGGAAAAAAAAATGCATTAATATGTGATGTTCATGTACCACCTACTATACTTATATGTAAAATAAATCTGCTTTAGCATAGCTGGTTTTAATGTGACAATGAAAGGACTGTGAGCTCTGTTTATATTATTAAATCACAATATTCAAAATTAAATTGAATTAAAATATTTAGAGTGTATTCTTTTTTTTGTACCTATGCACAAACAATAAGCTAAACACAACTATTTTCCAATACATTTACAACATGTTAATTTAACAGAACAGTTTATGGGAGCCACACAGTTCTCAGATCAAACCAAACATTCTTTCTGAAAGACTGTTGCATTTTGCATAGTGGACTTTGCATGTCTATTGACCCATGATGTACAAATAGACAAAACTGCCAGTCCACAGTCACCAGTATATGACCTCTTTAACTAAAAACACAGTACGTACTACCATCAAGAATGTGAGCCTTGTACTTAAATGAGCCCTGGATTAATGAGAAAGCACTTTGCTGTACCATCTGCCTCACTAGCAGCAGTTTGGTTTCCCCAATGTATAATTCAAGACACCCTTCTAGGCATTTAACAGTGTCTGCATATTGCCTTGTTTGTGTCAGAGGATCCAATCCATGAGGTGGCCAATTTTTTATAAAGCATGTTTTGGGATTGGTTCAACTGAGACTATTTTTAAAACATGCATCTGTGTAACTATGATTGTATTCATTATGCAACAGTGCTGTTTATAGAGTATGAATATTTGCAGTCAGCTGAGTGTGACAGTCACTTGGATAAATGTATCCACCACTAAACTATGCATCAAAACACACTATCATTAATGTTCTCTTTCATTTCTATTTTGTTTAATACACAAATATGTATTTATGTAAGCATTTTAACTGGTTGTTCTTGATGTACCTTCTTTGCTATAACAAAAACTTTACAATTACCAATAACTAAAAATATCAATTTTACTTGCAACATGCAATATGAAACATAAAAACTTCTTTAAAAATGTCATTATATTTTGAATGTGCGTCTAACTCACGGAGACATGCCAACAAGGAACTTTAAGGAGTGAATATTAGTATAAATATATGTTGAAAAAAATGGACTTTTTTTACATCTTCTTTTGAAGAGTTTGTTTCAAATAATCCCCTATTACTTTTGCTGGCAGTAGTTTTATTTAGTGCCTAATATAACTACACACAGTCTAAACAATTATGCCTGTGTTTTGACCTCCGCATTAGTCTCTGTAAGCTGTAATAAATAGATTCTGTATACTCATGTTGTTCCCCTGGCTCTCATTTGCCTCATCAGTAAGCGCATTTAATACATAAACATTAGGTAATTAACAAGAGTTATAAGTTTCTAACATCCTAATGAGGGAATCCTCACCTACAACGTTAGAGATGGAATCACTTAGCTTAATGATGCACATATGCAGAAGGGGTAAAAATCACTGTCACTGAGGTGTTAAGTGCCAAATTAGAGGGTAAGATTGAAATCAAAACAGGTTTTTACCTTGTCAAAAAAAGCGCTGCAGGTTCTAAGGCTGACTGGTGGCCCAGAGGACAGGAGGCGGTTCTGAATGATCGAAAACGGGAGGATATGTAACTCAACACACAAATGCACACAGCATTTAAAAAGGAAAAACCAAAATGGAAGAGGGACAAGAGAAGTGAAAAAAAGGCAAAATTGGGAGAATTGAGATAAAACTATGAGGCAAAGTAAAAAATGTAAATTGAAAAAGAAAACAAACACTTTATGGAGTGAATTTAGTCATTTAAAATATCGGAACATGAATTTGAAGTTTTAGGCAAATGAACAACTTAAAGCAAACAGTGTATATGATGCAATAGAACTTCAAACTTTACCTTGAAATTAAGACATTGATTAAAAAAAAATAAATAAATAAAAATTCTGAACAATGTCAACAATGTGAACCGCCCTGTTGAGTCGGTTTAATCTTATAAAAACTTTATCTAATGGGATACATCAACCAACTAAAGTTATTTACAAGATAATATGCTTAACCTACATATCATACAAACAATAGGACAAAAAAATGGGTTAATCACAAAGAATGCAAAATATAAGGCTTTTAACAACAAATGGATCAGAGAATTAATAAAAAGAAAAAAATTAAAAGAGAATGCACTCCTGAGACCTGTGCCACCTTTTGCTCATTGTTGCTTTTTTTGCTGCCGTGAATTATGCTCTGCCCTTAAGTTTCTTACATGAGAAGTTAAAATGTTTAAAATCATACAAATTATAGTCATGCTTAATATGAAACTTTGGTAAATTCAAGCTCTGTCATTTACATATTTAAGAATTAGTTAAATAACAATTTTTTGTTATTAATTGGTAACCTGGCATTTTGCTCAGTCTTTAAGTACAAACATTTGAGGAAATAAAAAAAAGATCACTTTAAAATACTAAAGTACTTAATTTGTCCAATTCATGTTGAATTCCCATTTGGTGATAATAGACTGCATACGGTCACTGCACCACAGAGGGTTCTTTAAATAAGCAGCCCATAACCCTAGCCACCAATGCCATGTAATAATTAGTATTATGTGCCTTAATAGGGATTCATAGCAGGGTTATAGTCTGGTCATTATAGTTATAGTGGTCATTTTTATATAGCTTATAAAAATGACCTTTAAAGTAAGGCCACTGTGGGAAATTTATATGTAATAACAACAGAATTAATGATTGATGCCTAATTTGCAGTTGTTCACATTATCTCAATGGTGTTTTGTGCAGTCACATCAAAGTTCTTTTTTTGTTTGCTCTCAACAAACCTAAATCTCTTTAAATCCTAAATGAACAGACAACAGCAAGTTCAGGCATTTTTTAAATATAGTTTATATATGACAGACAGAAATGCAATAATTAAAAAATTAAAAAGAATAAACATTTGTAAAATAAAATAAAAACAATTATTAATAATAGTATCAACTAACAAGTAGTTATGCAGTTTGATCAACCTGCTATACTGCAGTATTATTCAAAAACATTTACATTTACTGTACAACAGATCCAGGTTAGACGTGAACATTTTATTTGCATGTGTAAGAGATCTTCACTTTGCACATTGTGGTGGTGTAACAAATAAGCAGATGTACATCTAATGATGTGAAATCAAGCTATTTGTTGCTAGTAAACCTGTGTTTTCAGCAAGTGTTCAAATGTTATTTTTTTTAATCTTGGTCAAAATTAGATTTAGGAGTTTATTTTATAGTCGTGTAAGAAATTGAGTTTGGCAATAGGAAAAACTAGCAGCCTCCTTATAAAGCAAACATAAAAAAGTGAGGATTATTTCTGGTGGTTTTACTATGTTGGTGGTTCACTATGTTATGCTGGTGAAGGACATTTAGATGTCACTGTGCAGGCTATGGGAGATAATCAGCTTCCCTTTCATATATAAAATATAAATCAAAAACTGTGCTGTCTGTCTATTTATTTGACTATCTGCTTAAAATCTATTGGCATTTCGGGTACTGTTTCACTGGAATGTTGTCAGCAGAAAATTTCCATGAAATAAAAAGTATATTAAACAAACACCATAAAAAGTTGACTGTAAATGAATCTTCAGCAAAGCCATAAATACAGAACAGCTAGTATATAATTAATAAATAACAGTAAAAAATTAAAAAAAAGAAAAGGAAAAAAAAGGGGGGGGGGGGTTAAAAAGTGGCAGATTTGTTGCAACTGCAAATCGTGAGAAAAGGAAAGGATTATTCAGGAGGATGACTGGAAGGATTTCAAAGTGTTTCATGAATCGGCTGATTCATGGAGCTAAATCAGCAGGTTGAACAAGGAAGAAAAGGTAAAAAATAAAACAAAATATGAGTCTTACCAACGTATTAGCTGCGATGTAGCCATGAGCTGATTTATCTGCAACACAAAAAATACATATCACAAAACGTTTTATTTGTATCATAGTCATTGCTATTGTTTAACATCGTCAACACATTCAGTGCATGAACAATAAAGATCAACAAATGAATGCTACCATTATCGGTCAACATGGTAAACAAAGACATTTTTAACAATCTACAAACAGTTAAACAGACACAGACGATAGATTTTAAGAATTGTTGTCTCGTGTAGTTCTCCAGAGGGCTCAATCCGCAGTTCATATCAGGCCTGCCCATTATTTCTTAAAAAATGTTTAGATATATTATAATAATACTAGTTGAATACTTGTGCTGCGCTACTTTAGAGAACTTGATAACAGTGTTAAAATAGAAACGCAATTGTTTTTAAATGAGTAATGGCTTTGGAGTTGATGTATTTCAAATGAACACATTATTATGGAGGTTTGTGGAAATTTAAAATATGAAATGAATATGTGGAATGGAAAGTAATGTTTTGACTACGGTGTCCAGGCCGTTTCTTTCTTACATGAATTTAGCAGCACGTTTCCCAAGGACAAGATATGAAATGACGGAACTAAATTTCAGCTTTGGAGGTACTCGAAGACCCCAATCCATCTGAGGTATTGCGGTTGATAGCGATACTGAACGAACAATTAAACGTAGGAAAGCGAGAAACTGTTTTTTCCAAGGATATGATAGGTAAGCACAATGTCAAGTTTAAGCTTTGTAGGTATTTGGGAACACCCCAATTTGACATTGGAGGGGTTGATGGCAATATCAAACAAACCATCAAACATATAGGAAGATGATAAACACTTAATAATAAGATCATCAAAACAAGGTAGAGTTATGGTGGTTAAACCACTTTGTGGTTTGTAATTTCTTCCTCAACAAACATATGAGTTTGGAGTTCTGTAGTTATTGACTGCAGAAAGTTGATGACTTTTGCACTATGACACGCATAGCATGACCCATTTTTTCACAAATGTTTGTAAAATCAGTCTGCAAGACAAGGTGCTTAATGTTACACACCTGTGGCCATAGAAGTGATTGAAACACCGGATTCTGGTCATTTGGATTGGTGAGCAAATACTTTTGGCAATATAGTGTATATATGAAATAAAATGATAAAAAAGCATGGCCTCAGTGGTCTACGGTAGGGCGGGTTCAGCTTTAACCAGAAATATGGATATGTAGTCTCCTTTAATGTCATTTTAGATGGGAATTCGGTAAACTGATTTCTGTTTGATACAAAGTATCACTGACATTTCAAATCAGATCTCTGTACATGTCACCAAACACACAATTATTCTTAGGAATGACTTTTTTGTGGTGGCAACAACAATGACCTCTATTGGATTTGATGAGAACACTAAGAGCTTTACCAAACAGATTGTAATTTAATCTTAATTTTTTTAATCATTCATTATTTTCCGCTTAAACCTGTAATAGTGTCGTGGTGGTGTTCCCCATGCCCATCCAGGGGAGAACGTCTAGGGCGCTGGGCAGAAACACCCAGGAAAGGGTGCCAAATCCATCGCTGGGCATAATTTCTTTTTTTTTTTTTTTTCTTTACGACTATTTGCATTGTATATTCTCACTGAAGGCATCAAAACTATGAATGAAAACATAAGGAGTTATGTACTTAACAAAAAAAGTAAAATAACTGAAAGCATGTTTTATATTCTAGTTTCTTCAAAATAGCCACTGTTTGCTCTGATTACTGCTTTGCACACTCTTGTCATTCTCTCAATGAGCTTCAAGAGGTAGACACCTGAAATGGTTTTCATGTGTGCCTATAAGGGTTAATTAGTATAATTAATTAGAATACCAACAGTGTGCAAAGCAGTAATCAGAGCAAAGGGTGACCATTTTGAAGAAACTGGAATATAAAACATGCTTTCAGAGATTTCACCTTCTTTTGTTAAGTACGTGTGTGCATTCATAGTTTTGATGCCTTCAATGATAATCTACAAAGTAAATAGTCTTGAAAATAAAACACATTAAATGAGAAGGTGTGTCCATTTTTTTGGCCTGTACTGTATATTAGGGTCCAGGTATATTTTGTAAGTATACTATATAATGTGCATGTGATTACCTCCTGATGTGAAGCTCATATATTTCTGGTTGTTGACAGTTTCTTTGGAGTCATAAAATTTGAGCACATCAATAACAGCCTGAGGATTCTTCTTTTGCTCCAGCTTAGTAATGTTGGAGGTCTGTAGTAGTCGAGCCCACTGCTCCGGGATGCCCTGTGTATATTTTATGTATATATACGAGCACATGTAAGAAAAAGAATAAAAGGATTTACAAATCATGTTCATAAATCTGTACGAAACATTAATATCATAATATAGAGCGGGCTCCTTCTGATTAAAAATAATTTAAGATGACTTAAAGAAAAGGTTCTTTAACCTTCCTGTTTTTACACTCTATACCATATAGGTGCACTTTCTAGTTGTACAATTACTGACTTTATTGATCAACAGAGTAATTGGTAAAAGTATGTAGAGAAATAGTTATATGTACGCTACAACTCAAAAGTTTAAGATCACTTGCAAATTTTCCTCTTTTTGACTTTTTCTTGGCAATTTTGCCATGAAGTCCAGCATCCTGAAGACACCCCTTGACCGTTGATGCGGACATTGGTGTTTGACGGGTTCCATTTAGTGCAGCTGTCGGTTAACAGCCTATGGGGCGTCTTTCTATCAAACTAAACACTCCAAGTTATATATCTTCTTGTATAGTTGTGCATTTGAGCCTCCCACTCTTTTTTTGTCCTCATTAGAGCCAGTTTGTGTCGGCACTGATATCCCACATCATGAAGACCACGGAGAGGCTCATCCTGGACCAGCTCCGGCCCATGGCTTAGTCACTTCTAAACTCCCTCCAGTTCACCTACCTGCCTGCTACAGTGACGGACTTTGTCACATGGTGGAAGCAAAAACATCTACAGCTTAATGTGACATAGAAAAAGGAGCTGTTAGTGGATCTGAGACTAAACAAGGCACCGGTGACCACTGTGTCCATCAATGGGGTCAGTGTGGACACAAATACCTGGGGGTGTACACAGACAGACTGGACGGGGGTAAAAACACAGAAACCTTCTACAGGAAGGGCCAAAGTCATCTCTACTTTTTGAGGTGACTGAGATCTGTAGGACAATGCTCAGGATTTTTTATGAGCCTGTGGATGCTGTTGCATGCTGGGCCTGTAGGCTAAAGGTGGCAGATGCCAACAGATTAAACAAACAGATCCATAAGGCCTGTGATAAGGGTGTGGAGCTGGACTACCTGACGGCAGTGTCAGAGAGGAGGATGCTGTCTAAGCTGAAGTCCATTATGGACAATGTTTCCCACCCGCTGTACCACAAACAGGAGCATGTTCAGTCAAAGACTTATTCCACCCAAAAGCACCACAGAGCGACACAGGAGGACTCTCCAACCTGTGGCCATCAAACTCTACAACTAATCACGTCATGTGTAATAAAAATTTATATGTGCAATAGCAATTATGTATACTATATAGTTTTAATACATGCAATACAAAAGATTATGCAATAACACATATCATCATATAGCTATATCATAAATCACAATACATGTCACCACTGCATATATCTATATATATATAATGTGTTTGTGTGTATGTGTGTGTGTGTCTGTCTGTCTGTCTGTGTGTCTGTCTGTGTGTCTGAGTGTGTGTGTCTGTGTGTTTCTGTGTGTGTGTGTCTGTGTGTGTGTCTGTGTGTGTGTCTGTGTGTGTGTCTGTGTGTGTGTCTGTGTGTGTGTCTGTGTGTCTGTCTGTCTGTGTCTGTCTGTCTGTCTGCGTGTCTGTCTGTGTGTCTGTCTGTGTGTCTGTCTGTGTGTGTGTGTCTGTGTGTTCTTATCCAATCTGAGCAATTGTAACATCTGCAATGTCCCCTCGGGGATCAATAAAGTATTCTGATTCTGATCAGCAGATGACATGGCACCCCAAGTAATCACTGACTGTGGAAACTTTACATTGGACCTCAAGCAAAGTGGATTCAGTGTCTCTTCTCTCTTCCTCTAGATTCCGGGGCCTTGATTTACAAAGGAAATGCTAAATCTACTTTTATCCGAGAACATAACATGCTTGAGAGGATATTAAAAAGATTCCAAGAAACTGGTGATGTTCATGACAAGCCCTTAAAACAACAGTTTGAAAGGACTGTTTGTTGCTTCGACAGTCCAGAGCCAGCCCTTTTTTAATTATAGCAAAGCTACAGTCAGAACTGATCACCAGAAAACATTTCTAATTACCATCCATTGAACTGCATCCTAATCACTGCAAATACATACAAGTTATGTGGAGAAAAAATCATGGTATGGGGTTACATACAGTACGGGGGTGTCTATGAGCTGTGCAGGGCTGTACAGAGTGGATGACAACATCAACAGCCTAAAGTATCAAGACATTCTTGCTACCCATTATTGTCCAAACCACAAGAGAGGGCAAATTCTGAAGAGAGGGCAAGTTCCTGAAAGCAAAGAAGGTGCTCCAGGATTGGCCAGCCCAGTCACAGGACATGATCATTGAGCCTGCCTTGATAAAAAAAACTTGAGCTCTAGTAGCCCTGCAAGACTGCTTTCTTTGCCATTCCAGATGACTTCATCAATAAGTCCTCCAAACTCATGGATATACATGATACTAATTATTTTTACCATAAACTTCTTATGTTCTAATGTTATTACGTCATGTTAGTGTATGCAAAGTAAAGTATATGTATAATTTCAACATTACTTTTGTACACAACACGACTTTTGTCCAAGCAAAATCTGACCTTTCTGTCCTAATAAAATGATTAAAAGGGTATTTGCTTATACCCTGCAAAAGGTGTGTCTTGATGTTCATGGCTGTCCTAGAACATTCAACAATCTATTTCTGTCTACCATTAAATAGCAACGGTGCTTGTGACTACATTTACACTGCTGGGTGTGGCCATCTCAAAATGAGGTTTGTTCAGGTACATTTAGGTACATGACACATTGCTATCTTGGTGATGGAAACACACGTGTACAGTGAGATGCTCTTTACTATTTTGGCATTGAATCATCAACCCACACGTGTCCAACTCCACTGAATGCTAAATAGAACTGAACACTTTTAAGCATCATTGCACTTGTACAGACAATGCGTATACACAGTATACACTACACTGTGTTTTCCATTCACAGTAAAATGGAGAACCTCAGACAAGCGCACTTGTCCAGATAGCTGCACTGTTGAAACAGAAATTTGCTAAAATCAGTCCACACCAGGCTCTTATAGGGAACGCCAAATGACACACTGATTGGATTATTTATTCATTTATTTCAAGTATGCAATGTGGAATTTTTCCATCATTACTATAGAGGAGACACACAAACACTAAATAAAGCTGCATGGTTGAGGGCTTGCTAAAGAGAACTAAATATGGTTCTATATGTTGGTCATTCTTTAATCGTCCATCAGCGCAAAATTCATTCATTATCCTTCACTTAATTCAGTACTGAGGGTTCCCAATGCCCATCCAGGGGAGAAGGTTTGGGTGCTGGGCACATACACCCAGGACAGGGCACCAATCTATCAATGGGCGCGCGCACACACTCACACACACACACACTCACACACACTAGGAGCCATTTAGAGCAGTCAATTTACCTTGAAGGGAATATGCAAGGAAACCGGAGACCCCGGAGGAAACCCATGCGGACACGGGTAGAACATGGAAACTACACCCAGATTGGGATTCGAACAAAAATCACCAGTGCTGAGAGGCGACCACTAACCACTAAACCACAGTGCCGCTCCTTACATTAAAATGAGCAACAGAATTTAAATTAATTTGAAGAATTTCTCAGTTCAAATTCCAGATATTGTTATGCTAAAAGTAAATTTTACTTGTTAATTCCATTCCATTTTATTTGTGTGTACTTTACATACTTGTGTACTCTATTTACATTTGATTACTTACTGTCAACTGATTTCATGTGAGCCATCAGGGAAAAACCTAACCATGGCTCGTACGTGGCCCTGGGGCTGTAAAATGCCAGGGTTCGGTCTATATAATGTTCAATAAAACAAGTTGATGCGTATTTGAAAACGCAAGCAGAGTCAGAAAATAGAAGCTGAACTCACAGTGAACTCTCCCGTCACTGCATCAAAGCCAACATGAATGGTGTGTTCAAAATCAGAAGGAAGAGAAATCTCAGGACGCTCCTTCTCTTTCTTCTTATTTGCTGCACAAACACACAATATATTTTTAGCATGTATATACTACAGTTAACTCAAACATTTCTGGAGCCTCTGTAAAAATGTGTTAAATACATTATAGGAAATTTTATTTTTGGAAAAGTAGCTTCCTTTTAATCCACTGTTTTATTCATTTAACTGCTGAGATGCCAGTTAATTTAATTATTAATTCATGGTAGCATTAACATTCTCAAAATATTAAGTGATGGTAGTACATTTATATTACATTTAGTCATTTAGCAGATGCTTTTATCCAAAGCGACTTACAAATGAGATAACAGGTATAAATCATAGTAATTAGTAATTATTGGCTCCCAATAAGTGGGAAGGATTCTGCAATTAGTAATGTATGTACTTTGTGTTGGTACTAAATGTGCATTTACATTGTGTATATGTATATGTAGTATATGTGAAAGTACTACCGATGAGTATTTTACCTGTGTATGCAAATATGTGGCTGTGAATGTAGTGCATATGTATTATTGGTATTCCAGTACCATGTTTGTGTGTTATACATATATACAAATTTGAACAAATGTTTGTTTCTGGTGTGTGAGTGAAATCAACAATCCTAAAGTACAAAAGATTGAGCACCCCCTGGTTAAAGACCGTATTTCTGAAAAATAAATAAAGCATAAATTACAAACTACAATACCTGCAGAAAGAGAAGTTTATGTTTTAATTTGCTCCCTATCAAGGACATGTTCATTCATGTCAGAGAAGCAAACTTGACCAAAGTTAAATTATTATTACTGTTAAATAAATGCATGTACAATAAGTATGTTCGGTGCTATAGTGCATTTTGTAAGCAGGAACTACAATTGTTACTTAGAAAAGTATTCATTACATTTAAGGTATCATACATACAGGGGTTGGACAATGAAACTGAAACACCACGTTTTAAACCACAATAACTTATTAGTATGGCATATGGCCTCCTTTTGTGACCAATACAGCATCAGTTCTGTTGATATATACAAGTCCTGCACAGTGGTCAGAGGGATTTTAAGCCATTCTTCATGCATAACAGTGGCCAGGTCACTACGTGATACTGGTGGAGAAAACGTTTCCTGACTCGCTCCTCCAAACCACCCCAAAGTGGCTCAATAATATTTAGATCTGGTGACTGTTGATGTTCAACTTCACTTTCAAGTTCATCAAATTAATATTTTGAACTTTGGTATGTCATCCATAATGTTGTGTGCATTGCAATATTTTGAGCCAAACTGTGCTCTTACCATGCTGATTGAACCTTCAAACTCTTGCTGATGCAATAAGCAATTAATGAAGATTGGCCACCAGGCTGCTCCAATTTATCCATGAACCCTCCCACACTATAATAAAAGGTGTTTCAGTTTTATTGTCCAACCCCTGTATAATAATGTGCATCACCTAAATATATATTACATCTTTGTATTATGTAAATATGCGCTATTCAGTGTTATAAAGGTCTGTGTAATTTATATGTGTACACTACGCCATCTTACTCTTGTCCCCCCCGGGGAAAATTGATCTAAGGCGAGCTTTCTTGTTTTTCTCTTCTGGAGCCATGGGCAGCGGTTTAGATGAATGCAGGATGGATGAAGAGTCGCGAGAGCTGCTACTCATTCTCATGGGGGGGGCAGGAGGTTTCTCCTCAACATCCACACTATCACACATCTTTAGCCGTTTATCTACGGAGAGACAACAAATGTAATAATTACAATACAAATCAGTCAATAAAATTATCTTGAAAGCAGAACATAAATGATTTAAACTAAAACAGTATCCAGCAGACAGGACATCATTATTTACATGATTACTACATCATACAACATATTTTATCATATAAACCTCTGCAAGAATTGAACTACAAAAAATATGTATATTGCAAATGATGCCAAAAAAAAATAAAATAAAAAATAAAAAATGTGGGTTTATGGTCATGGCTGGCTAGATCATAACCATTTCTCACTGATACCCAGTCACAAGTTTTTCAAGCTTTATTTATTTGCTGTCCATCACAGCTTTGTTATAGATTCATAAAACAGATTTAATATCCAACCATCACATCTTCTACATGCAGTTTGTTGATGCTTTTCACTTGGACTAACCTGTGACTCCCACTACAGTAAACACTAGATATCACATGCATTTTTTTCATTTATGCTTTTGATAATCAAATTTAAATTAGAACTTATTTTTATTTGCATTTGTTGAATGACCTTTCACTTTTCTACTTAAACATTTGGCATGTATATGTACAGTACAGGGTGAGCCATAAGTATGGATGCACCCTGATAAAATGGAAGTGGTTGCTGTATGTGGCATATTAGCACATGGGAAGAGGGAAAACTGGGTGGAAGGCCGGGTGTTGCCCACGGTGGACATCAGGAAAGCCACCATTTTGTACTTAATTTTACTTTTTTCCCCAAAAAAGTATAAATGGTGTTAAAACAAGGACTGCTCCAGGGATTCTGTATGTAACCCTGTGTTATGGCACAAACTATTAAGCAGAATACTTGTAAGTTGCTTTGGATAAAAGCATCTGTTAAATGACCAAATGTAACGATGTGCTCAAAGTGTTGCCTATTGTGTTGCATTGTCAACGAGATTCCCATTAAAAAAAGTAAAGTTGGATCCAACATGGGAGTCACCTGACCTCAAATGTTTCCCCCTTCCATGTACTATTATGCCACGAATGGTAAGATGATATCAGCAACCACTTCCATTTTATCAGGGTGTATCCATACTTCTGGCCCACCCTGTATAACATTCAATGTATTTCTGTGAATGTAATCTATTTTATCGATTTTTTCTGTCTGATGATTAGTAGTGTAAATATTAATTGATTTAAATCGATCAATCAAATATACAGCTGTCGATTCGATACATCGATGCGTCTGCAAGTGTATCAAATAATGTGTTTTTAATTTTGTATTTTCATATTTTTAACTTGCGCACTGATGTACAAATAATAAAACAAAACCTCCTCCAAAGCTGCGGGTGGCACTACCTCAGTATTGTTTTCCAATTTCCCTAATACTTCACACTATTTCAGGTTTTCCAAACACTGATGTTGTTCACAAAAACCCACGTCTTTGGAAAAAACACAGAACCAAACATCACTGTTTCAGTCATTTATACCACAATGTGGTATAAATTACATGGATACTGTATGAACACTGTGATATGACAAATTTTATATTTGGTTGTGGTTTTCAAACATATATCTTTATAATATAATTAATAAGGGTGATCCAGATCTGGGTGGAGTTTCCATGTTCTCCCTGTGTTTGCATGGGCTTTTTCCAGGTTCTCCGGTTTCCTCCCACAGTCCAAAAAACATGGATTTAAGGTAAATTGAATGCTCTAAAATAGTGTAATCCCCCTCTAGTGTGTGTTTGTGTGAGTAAGTGTGTGAGTGTGCCCAGCGATAACCCAATGCCCAAGGCTCCCCTGGGTGGGCATGGGAAACCCCACAGTGACCATAGTAAGCGGAAGATAATGAATGAACATATGTGTATTAGACTTTTTACAGTTGATCTTATTGCACTTTGACTCTTTTGATGTAGTAACTGTTCTACTTACAGAATGTTTATCACAACTGCTATAGTGTAATAAACATTGTGTGAATAAAATACAGTTTCTGTAACTTAATAAAAGGCAAATTTTTTTATTCATTTGAATCAAAAATGGAGTATTGGATCGTATCAAATCAAATCGTGGGAAATTCTTTAGATACTGGAAAAAATCTAATCATTGGCTTGAAGAATTAATATCGAATTGAAGCAAATCTCACTATGACTCAGATTTACTCTACTAATTGCTCAAGTAAAGTGATTTTGAAACAATGGTGACATCAAAACAATTAACAGAGACTTTACACATATTAAATAATTAAGTTTCTCAAACAAGAAACTAGAGTAATGTTCCTTATGACATACATTATAATTATATAACATTATAATGTTACTATATGTAATTTCCTCCTTTAATGACATATGTTAATTATATACACACACACTTTTGCATATTTGGCTATTTGGAATATTTGTAATTGCAGAAAACCAAATTTTAACAATACTCCAACTGTTGGGAGTTAATTCAGCCTTGTTTAAGCTGCTTATACTTATTAAAACATAAATATTTTAATTTACCGGTTAGAATTTTTAAAACCTAAAAGGCCTTATATTAAATTATGTAAAAGGAAATGATAATTATGTGAACCTTTAGTTCACATAATTGAAAAGTTAATGATCAGATGTTTTCAATGAATAGGATGATAATCAGGTGCAAATGG
The DNA here is from genome assembly GCA_025769995.1 of Xyliphius kryptos. Taxonomy (NCBI): domain Eukaryota; kingdom Metazoa; phylum Chordata; class Actinopteri; order Siluriformes; family Aspredinidae; genus Xyliphius; species Xyliphius kryptos. Next base: position 550 of record JAOUQT010297144.1, on the reverse strand, counting down.
TAGCTATAGCTTTAATTTTTACAACAAAGTTTTAAAAGGATATCAAGGTTTCTGAGAAGATTTTAGACTCCAATCTATGGTCAGGTCCACTGTATGTAGCATACTGCTGAAAAGCTAGGTATTATACATAGCACAACAGATTTTCTGCATCTACATGATTTAAAACCTTCCTATATCAGTCCAATATGTATTTCTACTATTGATTTTCACTGATGTAATAGGCCTATGATGTCATGTCTACACCTACGGTCTGAGTCACATATTGGTGTGTGTGTCTGTGTGCATGTGCGCCTCAGCTGTGTCAGAGTCAGACCATACAGGAGAAGAGTCTAGGTGATGTTTTCTATTTGTTTGTTATATATTTTTAAATAGCATCTGCATCTTTACTCAAAACATATTTGAAGACCCTAAATCAGGGGTTATCAACTGCTCTTAGCCCAAGACCCAAATTTTCTCATGGTCAAGTTGCAATCCATTTTTGAATAACACAAATCATTCATTCATTCATTCATTTATTCATTCATCATCTTCCGCTTATTCCTTTATGAGG
>JAOUQT010297138.1:0-16569 GCA_025769995.1 Xyliphius kryptos | reverse complement strand
TTTTTGTGTGTGTGTGTGTGTGTGTGTGTGTGTGTGTGTGTGTGTGTGTGTGTGTGTGTGTGTGTATGTGTGAGTGATTTGGATTTATTAATAAACCTAGTAAATGTTGCAATAAGACGTCTTTCTATACATTACCTTCGTACATTATTTGATCATGCAGCCATTTTTACTTCTTTAAATTGTTATATATTTAAATAATTATTAATATTCGTTGAGAAACATTTTTATCCTATTCAGTCAGCAGAATGGTATATTAAGCAAATAACTGGCTCGATATAAAGCAGGTTTGGAAAATTTGAGGTCGTCCATGTGTCATACTCGTATTTCACTTTGAACGGAATTCTGGGTAATCAAAAGGTCTTAAAAGTTCTGATTCGAGGTGCTGGAAGTAATGCGGGGAGTTATTTGACTGTACGAGTTTCATACACTGAGGTAAACAAATACCACGAGGAAAAAAACTCCAATCACGGTGCACAGTACTGCCAGACGACTCCCAAAAATATCCGAGCTTTCAGAACTCCAATAGTGCGTTAATTGTACAAAAATTACACAAAACTACAAGTTTGATTTCATTGTTTGTATGTCGCTAACGTCATATACAACCGCGTGAACCTTTATTGATGTATCGACACATCACCGATTCCCAACACTGATTCGTGGAGAGTCAGTTTCGCGCCTCTAACGGTCACCGCGTTGATTTAAAAAAAAAAAAAATTGGCGCCTTAAAAGCTGTAAATGTGATTGGCTACGAATTCTGAACAATGCAACAACTACCAACTCACCGGTCGGTAAATTACAACATTGTTTAGAAGTGCAAAATCAAATTTTCGACATTAAACGACATGTGTAGCTATTTGTATATTCTGTTTATCACAGTACCCCTCTCTCTCCTGTCCTCACAACTCCGTTCACAATCACAATTTTATCTGTAATAACTTGCATTTCGGTGTATTTATAATGTGCATACTTAACTGTTACTACATGTACCCGAAATCGTTGTAGCCGCTGTTTTTCTTTCGGTTTCGGTTTATCCTCCGCAGCAGCAACTCAAGAATGGAATAACGGATTAAACTATTCTCTCCTGAACGGGGTTGTGTGCTGAATGCTTTAGTCCTTAAAGAAATATTATCACCATGTTATTGGACAATTGTTAAAATAGTGTAGTTTGCTTTATTATTATAATGGTTTATGGAAAAGTTTAAAGTATAGTTTCTTCCTCAAAAACACTGTTGCCAACTTTTCAGTCAGGAAAGTATATATTGACTGTCCTGCTTAAAGTCGCTCCATGGCTCGACACCTGATTTGCATAATAGTTAATTTGGGTGTTCCAGGAATAAACAGCACAGAAAAAATGAATAAAAACACCCTACATATGTTAGAAATACAAATGGTTTAGTGGTTAGCACATTCACCTCTCAGCGTAGGGGATTCCCGATTCAAATCCCGGTCTGTTCGGAGTTTCCATGTTCTCCCTGTGTCCACATGAGTTTTCTGGGTTTCCACCCACAGTTCAAAAACATGGATTTCAGGTCAATTGAATGCTCTAAATTGCCCGGTATGGTGTGTGGATGTGTGAGTGTGTGCCCAGCGATGGATTGGCGTTCTGTCCTGGGTGTATCTGCCCAGCACCCGAAATCCTTTTCCCCTGGATGGGCATGGGGAACCCCCATCCTTGTAGGTACTCGGAAGAATTATTAATGAGTCAGCGAGGGCTTTGGCGTCTATAGATATAGAGATCATCAAACGTGTAGTTCTGCTCCTTAAATCTGATTGGCTGAGCCGTTTGTCCAGCCATGACATCATTGACAACACACACCTCTGAGCGCTTCACATTTGTATCGATGCGTGATGTACGCGAGCCGATCACGAGCCCCAAAGCGAATCCTGTTGCGGCTGCTGTTTATAAATTGTGCGTTCACTTAAAACACCAGATTAAGATTATTAACCATTTTGCTTCCAATAAACGTGCATTTATGAATCAAATCTCGTTTTTTTTAAATTATTATTGTGTTTGTAAGCGTTTTATTAAAGACACTGGAGGTTGTGTATTATTGTAAATAAATCACTTCACCTGTAATTTATACATTATAATGCCCCGCCCTCTTGTGCCTTATGGCTTTAATTACTGCATTAAAACATGATTTTACTGAATTACAACAGAACGCCGTTCTGAGAACCCGATCCTCCCCGGAGAACGACTAATGACTGGTGTTAAACTCAACACAACAGGAAGTGTATAAACATTTTCCTTTGGCCGACATCACACGGGTATTTAAAGAGTTCACACCCGATTGTGTTGTGTATCAAAGAACTTAAGTAGCTCTGGACCAGCTGTTCATCATCACGCGCCTCTTAATGCCTCCGCTGGCTCCACGCCTCGAAAACGCTGAGGTAAGAGACGGGACGAGCGGGATGCTTTAAAAGCGGGTCGAGCTTTAAGTGGCGGCCCGGCCGTGCTGAAATCCCATTAGCCCTCAGATCTGGGTCTGTCTTGCTGCCAGAACAGTAATCAGCCACGTTTCTGAGGCCAGACGACGACCGTCCGGCCTCTATGCAGACTGGACCCGGTTTCACCTCACAATCCAATTCAGAGATCCAGATCCAACCTCAACATCATCAGAAGCTCATCCCGCTCTGCCAGGACAGAATTCTAAATAATGAAAGCTAAATGGACTCTTTAAGGGCCGACCGTTGTGCAAACGTCCATTTCAGCCGGATGATCGTCGTCCGGTGGTAAGCAGCGGACGGCGTGTTCCCGTTTCTCAACCTTTTAATCTCGCAGGATTAAATGCCCGCATTGTTGTTACTTTCAAACGGATTACGCTCCTTTGAAACAGAACCTACAGATCCAGAAGCAGAGGAACCTGGCCGGGATCAACAAACCCCCGGCCCCCGGCTCTGAGCCTATCCCAGCAGGGGTTTCATGAATGACTGCATGTACTGGCTGAACTGAGCGGTTGCAGGATGGGAGTGTGTGAGTCCTGCGGTGTGTATTCACCTCGCCATCTCTCCTCGCCAACGCCAAACGAAAAATAAAGACTTAAAGGCGTACGATCTTCATTTATTCCTGGTTTTAAAAGTTGAATCCGAGTGTGTATGATATAGAACACAACCTCCTACACATTTCAATCCAATAAATCCATTATTCAAGAAATGGCTTTGATATGGGGCGGCACGGTGGCTTAGTGGTTGGCACATTCCCCTCTCAACGCTGGGGATTCCCAGTTCAAATCCCAATCTGGGTGGAGTTTCCATTTCCTCCTTGTCCACATGGGTTTCCTCCCACATTCCACATTACACTTTGCAGATAAGAGATTTGTCTTACATCATATTTGATGCGTCCAGTTTTTTGTTTAATTAACAAAAACCTACAGAGCATATTTTTTAACCCTTTACATTCTGAGTTTGTTTGAAATGTTTGATGAAGCTTAGAGAAGAACTATAAAGATTTCCAACAAACCCAAAAAACATTGGGTTCTCCACAAAATCTTACAGAGATCAGATTTGTTCAGAGTCTCGTTGGGTTCCCTGTGAGATGTGGTTGGTTTTGGTGCCCACGTTGACCACCACGCCCCGTTACAGAAGCTGCAGAAGTTTGGTTCTGCTGATGAAGAGCAGTTTTAACACCAAACAGCTGGTGGAGTCTGTACAGCTTCATTAGAAGCGGTTATGATGCCGTACGTCACGCTCAGAGGTAGAATAATCAAATTAATGAATAAACAAATCAAAACGACTTATTTAAATCGCGCAGCCGCCGAGTCCAGATGTTCAGGAGCAGGAAGTAAAGACAGAACACTCTGTCCCGGTTTACACCCGTCATGCTAATCAGGTCATTCAGAACGCATTGCTATGAAGCCGCAGCGCGTGAAGCCTTTACAACACGACGTCGAGCGCAGGCACGCACACAGAGCCGCGCCACTTACGCAACAGCTGCATGACTGCCAGGGCCGTCGGCGTGCCACTGGGGCGCGTAAAGGGTGTTCACATGGTGCTGTTTGTTCTGTTAACCTGCCGCATCCATGCCTGCGTGTGTGAATACAAACATCTGGCAACAGCTTGGGGATGTCCCGTTCCTGTTCAACTGGATCTTCCTTATTTTAAAGTTGACATGTGGTTCTTTAAACCAGGGGTTCTGAACGGGTCTCGGCCCAGGAGCCACGTTTTCTTATGGTTATTAAGTCACGACCCAATTTTATTAAATGCAAACCAAAAAAAAAAAAAAAAAAAACAAAGAAACACATTTAAACACAAATATGCATGCAAAGTGAAACTAAGAGCGATTAAATTAAAGAACTTAGAAAAGTTTTCCTTAATAAATCCCTGTTAAAAAAAAAAAAAAAATCACTCAAAAAGGAAGGGAAACCGCATGTGGATGGTGGTTACCATGACAACGAGAATTGTCACTGAAAAAAAAAGATGACTACAAAATTAGATGAGCATTAATATTAATATTCATGTCCGCAAACAACTGGAGTAATCTGAAATCGCCAAAAACTGAGGTGCCTATTTCGGTTTAAATCAATGTAAATCCAATTAATTCATTCGAAAGCAGAGGTAAGCAAATGGCGGCCCGCCGAATTTGTCCAAATGTTGTCAATAACATAATCTATTATTAGACTTTCGTCCCGTTTTCCTGCTATGCCTGTGTCCCCCGATAGATGGGGAGGGGTTTACGCTCTTAATTTCTTTGTCTTTTGAGCCCTTTTGCAAAAATAAGCAGACCAAAGAAAAGTGGACAGTGAGTGCTAAGTGTTTAAGAACACTAATGAAAAAATCTTTTTTTAGCCTGTTCTGGAGACGCCAAAATTCAAACCAAAAACACATGTTCCACGATGGCGCTAAAAGTAACAGGTTCACACTGAAAGAGAAACTGAACGGAAACAATGAGCCCAGATCATGTGATCACGCCGATTAAATCCGAAGCAACCAACAAAAAACAGAGACAAAATCGATAAACACAGAAATCCAAAATCACAAAAACGGCGGTTCCACTGTATTTCTTTTTTACAGGCTGTCCGCGACCCACTTTTGGGAGAACGGCTGCTTTAAACCTGTTCTTTTATCTCGGTTCTGTATATCGCGCTGCATGTTAATGAGCTTTGTGCGCTGTACTTCTTTTCCTCGTTCTCCACATGAAAGGCCGTTTTGTCCTCTTTTAGGAACCGTTGCCTGGTCCTGGTTCCTCCTCAAACTCGGCACTCCGACAGAACACTCTCAGGCTTTTTATAAGGCCTGTCAGAAACTGAGAACGCTGGCTACGGCTGAGGAACGCTAACACAACTTACAGCGATGAAATGACGAGAAATCTAATGAGAATAAGAGATCAGAGAGACAAATCTTCCCAATGGCGGCGGCGGCTGCGGCGGGGGCGGGGCCAGGAGAACCGACAGCCATGTGGATCCGTTTAATCTTTTAGCGCTGACCGCTGCAGAACCAGGGAGGCAGAGACATCCCAAGAGCAGCTCACCACAGACTCCACACGACAGTCCTGGTTCAGCGGTGGGTTCAGGAGTTTGGTGGAGACATCAGACAGAGATTTGCAGATGTGGAACATCTGACAACTGGATGCTTTGATCTTTAAACAGCTTGGGGAAGCCCCCACTTCTAGTCTCTAGATTAAAACCCATGCAGAGGGAGAACATACAAATTTTTTCCACTCTGCATGGTAATGTGCTCTGCCAGCGCAACACCTAGCTTATACTCTTCAGGATTATAAGAGATGCTGGAGCCTATTCCACTATCCAGAGTACCTACAAGGCTAAAATTTGGCACCATGATTCCGTATCATGTCCTTGAAAAAACTAACAGGTTCTTGCGTTCCTAAATTCAATGGGTCATCTGATATAGCCATCAAACGCAAGACCCCCTCTAGAGTCACATCAGGGTCTTCTCAAGTACCTACAAAACTGAAACTTTGGCACTGTAATTCCATACCATGTCCTTGAAAAAACTAATAAGTTCTCAGTTTCGCCACTGAACGCAAAACCTCGGATGGATTGGGATCTTGAACCTCACTCCATACGTTCATTTAAAATATATAAACGCCATCACTCATTTAAACCCAATGGCCTTTCAACTTTTACGTTGTTCTCAGGTTCTCCACAGGTATTGTGCTAGCTAACATAATAAAACGTATTACTACTAATAATACCAAATCCCATTTTCATGCATGCATCAAACCAATGATCTGGCAAAATTTCTAAATTAAGTCCTATCCCATCACATGTACTGGTTTGTGAGCTACTCACTTTTTTCTTGCTGCAGTAGATCTGCCATTTCTTCTCAGCTGGCAGAGCAAACATGGCCTCCCGGTTCTTGTCCGTGAGATCCAGTTCATCCTGAACAGAGGAGCAGAAGAAAAAGAAGAGCGTGAACCCCGAGAAGACGAGAACGTAAAGAATCCAAACGCTGGACCTCCTGTAAACCTGTTAAATGGCTCCAGTTACACGAACGCAAGCCGAAGAAAAACACGCAGCATGTTTATCATCTGCATACCGCGACAGAAGCAAAGCCGCAGAAGCCGAGCTGCACAGCCGCGGCATATAGACTTTATAAATCAGCTACGAGTCCTCACAGATCCACTTACCGTCCAGCTGCTTCCAGCGTCGGAGGAATTTCTATAAAACTAAACCAATATTGATCCACCTGTTCGAATTGGACCGCATGGTACCACTAATATAAAATAACAACGACACGAGGGAACGGGTCCAGTCTGCTGAGGGACCAAAGGGGTGATAGTGATGGAGGGTGATTGTTTCTCCATTAGCAAAAACCTCAAAGTGAACGTTTCAATCCTTTTATTCGTGTGATGCTCCACCTGTGTGTGTGAAGTTTTAAATTGTTCCAGTAGATGGCAAAGTTTCAGTAAATCGTCAGAGGTTGCACAGTGTCACACCATCCACCAGACCTCATCCCATCTCTACAGGGTGATTAGATGCTTTGTGTTGGACCCACTGAAAAATAACCAGTGACTTATTCATTGTGAATAATGAATTGTGACTCGTTTCTTTTAGAGGGCGCCACAGAGGATCTTTATTGTTATTTCACCAATTATTCTTCTTCTTAAACAGAATTAATATAGCCCAAACAGCTTAATGTACAGACTCCATTCAAACTACATTAGGTAGGTAATGATTACAGAACCTATGCTATGTATTTTTAAAATTGGTGACATAAGTTTTTAATTAATGCTGATTTTAATTTTTAAATCCTAATAGGAATAAAAGGGCCCGTTTTTCAAACTGCCGTTACTCTGGCATTTTTCAGGCTACAGCCATGAAACTCCAAAGATTTTAATCCAGAGTAAATGTCTTCAGAAACCCAAATTTTCAGACAGATTGGACTTTAATTTCACTTTTTATGCCACTTTGAATTAATTTTTTTTCATTTTTATGGGAGAACACAGAGTGCATGATGTCATCACCACCGTAACACTGAGAGACTTCAGTTTTTTCTGAACAAACCTCTGTAAAATCTTTATATTTTCAGCATTTTATTTTTAACCGGTAGGAATTTTTGTCCTTTATAATCTGACAAAAGATCATACCGACTAAAGTTTTGGTTTTTGAGTTATGAGGATTTGTTTGGCATGAGAGACAGAAACTGCTCCACAGACTCCCACGTTACCTTGTTGTGTCACTTCTTGCTCGTTTTCATCGACATAACTCGATAATTTTTTTACTTAATCCACATAATCTTACATCAAAATGATCCACCAGGGGTCCCCTTTCATACGCTGTCTATGTTTAAGGGATACGAGAAAGATTTGTCGAGATAGGAGCGTTTGTTTGGAGGGTGGAAAAAGGCGGGAAATCAGATTTCTCTACAGAGAGGCTCATATTAACAGGACTCTAACTTAAAGTCTCTGACACACATCCAACATCCAATCAGAATCAGTGGGCGTGGCCAAATAACATCATCAGTGCGATCTGCTGTACATTTTACCTCACAGAGTTCTCCATCTAGGATGCATCAGAGCAACTTTAATGCCATGTTTTTAACATTTAAACCCCTTCATGGGCAGAGCTTTCAAACCCTTTCTGTAGTTCCTCCAGAAAATACACAAAGTTTTGTGGCTCCGTCCTCAGTCACTCTGACAGTAACTCCACAGGAGATCCACCCTGCTGGTACGTGCTTCTCTGTCTCTTAACCCCGTTCTCTAAATTATATACTATACTCCACCCAAAGTATTTAAATATTAAGAGAATCATTATACAGAGGTGCACCATAAAGACCCCGAGTGCCACTCCTAAAACGCCACCAACCTCCATCGTTGTGTGCATTTCGAGAGCTGCCAATTTTTTTAAAACCCCTACAGCGTTGATGGAGCATTGATGCCTACAGTCAGGGAGGGCCATACAGCTACAGACTGATCCTCCATCTGCAACAGCATCATGATGTAAGACTTGCAGAAGAGTGATAACGGCCACAATCTCAGCTCCACTGAGCTCCAATAAAGAAGAACATGACAGTGGAGATGGGGTAGAAAAGCAACCATCTGTAACCATGGCAACCGCAGAATCCTTCTTCTGAAGACGAGTAACAAGGGCATCACCAATCTGTCTGCTCATACTCCCTCTCTCCCCTAACAAGCAGCGCCTCCACAGATCTCATGTCTGGGTTTTGCAGAATAAAAGTCCTCATTAGCCGAGATCAGTGCTTTAATGTTGAGTGGGCGTGGACATGATACCACGACTGGATTGATAAGTAAGGGACACTACAGGGAAGTGAAGAAGTCAAGTGCACTTCATGAACTAGGCTGTTTTTTGACATATTACCTGGAATTAAAGTGACTGAGTGCGCCGAGTTAAAGCAAACAAAATGCTGAGACCTTAAGCACCACAGGTTTTCCTCCCTCTCTTTTTTTTATTTAGATTAAGTGTCTCTCTACATTCATATAGTTTTTGGAAAACGTTTCAAACACATGGTTTCCACATGTCCACTCTCCTCTCATCTCATCCTGAGTGTCCCAACAACGCTCGGACGTTTCTATTTAAACATCTGTGGCTCTATCCCGAACTTCCATAACCCCCTCCTCCCCCCCAGACCTGGAACTGGGCGTGACGGGACCCTCAGACTCCTGACAGCTTTCTCCACCAAAGATGCTCGCATGCGAACTCTCGCCCCCGAAGTTACAGCTAAACCACCTCAGAGCATTCCGCCGTCGGCTCTGATAATAAAATATTACTGCTTTTAATTAAGATTTCACTGCGCGGATAAAAACAAGCCGCTGTGCACACAGTGGGACTGCTGGATACCCATGATGCATCACGGAGCTTAGCGTGTGCCTGAACGGAGCCACTGGCGCCTGTGATGTGGTCTCTGATTAAAAGGGTCCAGTCAGCAAGAGCTCATTACGGTCAGCCTTATTTTGTTTGGCTTTCCGTCTCCCGCCGCGCCGAGCGCCTGGTGGAGCAGCACCACCACGCTGTCAGAGTCGGTCAAGTTTACAGCACGCAGATCAGCCAGCTAACGTTACAAACGCAGTGCTGAAAACCTAAACGCAAATTAGAAAGGACCATTTATTATACACTAAATGGACAGAAGTTTTGAGAGAGGCACAGGAGCCTATCCCGGTCATCCTTCTGCAGGAGAACAGCTATTTTTTACAAAGCGTCTACAAGAATCTGAAGTCTGTTGCTGGAAATTTGTGTCCATATTGATTTGGGGATGCATACATTTACTTCCACCAACACCACCTTCATCCCAACCTCCATCACCACCACCTCCATCACCACCATGACCACCACCTTCATCACCACCAACACCACCACCATGACCACCACCATGACCACCACTTTCACCACCAACACCACCTCCATCACCACCACCTTCATCACCACCACCTCCATCATCACCACCTTCATCACCACCAACACCACCACCATGACCACCACTTTCACCACCAACACCACCTCAATCACCAACTTTATCACACAATCACCATCTCCATGACCACCACTTTCACCACCTCCTTCACAACCTCCACGACCATCATCGCATTTTCCACCTCCATCACACAACACAACCTCCATCACACCAAAACCAATATCATCACACCAACACAACCTCCATGACCACCACTTTCACCACCTTCCTCACAGCCTCCACCTCCATCACCCAACCAACAGCTCCTCCATCACTGCCATAGCCTTCACCAACACTACCTCCACCCCACCAACACCACCACAATCACCCAACCAACACTCCCTCCACAACAGCACCACCACACCTCCAGGACCCCACCAACACCTTCATCAGCACCACCTCTCCAACTCCACCACCCCACCACCCCCAACTCTTTGTTTGGTCTCGATCCCTACAATAGTGATGTGATTTGTTATCTGTCTGTCCTTCAGCGTGGTTTTCCGAGACCACAATAAAAACAGCGTTCCCTCTGCCTTAGAACGGGTCGCCCTCGAGACTGCTGCAGTTGTTTACCATCGGCAAGCCGCGAGCCGGTTCATTTAGTCAGGCGTGAGGGCTGTCGTGCTTGGACCTAAGCGCTCCCATATGTCCCGCGTATTTGATTCCGAGATGAATTGCATGCACTTAGCAGCACGCGGAGCGACTGCACAAACACGGCGCGCTCGCCTAATGAAAGCCAAACATAGAACTGTGCTTTTTACTCAGAGTGAAAAGTGTGAGCAGATGGTGGCGGGTCAACCGACCAATTACTGAACAGGAAATCAACAGAGGCAGGTGATAAGCGTCCCGGTGCTTTGTTTACACTCCGTGTTCATTTATACACTTACTGTACATTAGTGGGGGAGTAGTAGCTCAGTGGTTAGGGTGTTGGACTATCAATCACAAGGTTGGGGGTTCAAATCCCAGGTCTACTGAAGTTACCAATGTGGGTCCTTGAGCAAGACCCTCAACCCTCATTACTCCAGGGTCCTGTTTCAACCCTGTGTTGACGCCAACTAAGTTGGGATACCTGTAAGTTGTTTTGGATAAAAGCGTCCGCTAATCAGCTACACTGAAGCAGCTATTTTATGAGTGGTCCGCCAGCATTAGAGGGCATACTGTCTCTGATTTACATCTATGAGGTTGATATGTTTTCTAGCAAAGTAAACAGATGGACTACAGAATGGAATCTTAGAACTACAAAGCCCATCTGTATGGTGGATTACTGCAGGCGTCCTGTTAAACTTCCATAATGAACGTGGCTGCAGTATCTGTGAGGACTTGGGGTTTTAGTGGAGCTCTGTAGTTACGGCAGCGCCTCTCAGCCCTCTCCCCAACTCCTGCTCCTCCACTATGGTCTCTGTTCTGCTGCCTGGCGTTTGGAGGCATCAGAAGGGATGAATTAGCCGACCACAGATATAAATGCACCATGGGAAAGTCCGATGCAGTCGGTTCACAGTCAGAGCTGAGAACCAGAATGTTTACAACTTGGGAATACGGGTTACCGATGCAGGAATAAAGAGCGCCGACGTCTTTGTTGCTTGAAGAACTGAGCCGCAGCGTGATAGCGGCGTGATTTCCCACCGTTGCACTGTGGAAGAGTTGCAACGCGGCGCTGTATGAGACGGGGCAGAGCGCCGTGGAACCTCAAGCTTTCTTTCTTTTTCACCAAACTTAAGTAAAATTGGCTTCTGACCCTGAAGTCTGCCTAGAGGGCACGGGGTTTTTGGGGGTGATCCCTCTTGAGATGGGTTCTCAGGAGGAAACGTTATGAAGAAGACGGGAACGCCACCCACAAAGTTGGCGGAGCAGGCAGTCGGTTGGTAAATGCTTTCTAACAGGCTGTTGGTTGGAGGTTCGAAGGCTAGAAAAAACATCCGAAATCAATAAAAGTACTACATAAAGGAGGGTGGATGTTTTTTTTAGAACCCTTCTTGCAGACGGAACCTTCCTCACCCTGATCTCATCACGCTCTGGCGGAGGAGCCACCTCCAGCAGTATCTGTGCAGAAACATTGGCCCCACTTTGATGTGGAAGCCAAAGGGTCTGTTGCGCTCCAGAAAAGCCGCAGACCCTGCAACACGCCTGGGTCCCGCTAGGCTGTTCGGTAAAGGCAGGAAGTCGTTTCATCCTGGTTAAGCAGCTCCTCATGGATGGCGTGTCACGGGCGCATGTCTGTGCATATGGCGCCGCACCATGGGAGGAGTGTTAGCGCTGTGAGGAGTTTGTAATTAAAGATTGATCCTCTGCTTTCGAGCGAAGAGTCGGTGTTGGGAGGACGAGTGTTTATACAGTATACACGCCAGCAGCCCGCGTTCGTCCTCTGTACGACGTCACCGCTTTTATTTCAGCACAGAGGAGGTGCACCGTCTCAACAAGAGAATCAATAAAGCCAGCGCTCGGTTCAATCCCCTAACCCGCTGCGGGCGACGAGGAAATGAGTCCGTTTCCACGTCGACACATTCATTCTTTGAAGTGGAGATTGAACCTCCGGAAGGAACATGGGATGGACGTTAACCGTGGCGGAGCCGTTTTCAGGTGGGGGTTCTGGTCACACTACATCGTCTCATCGTATCTCTGTCCCTCTGCTGGGTTTTTCTGACGTGTGCGGTTGGCATGTTGTCTACATGGTTTGTATTCCCCATGGGTTTACATTGGGATCACCATGACCAACATGCATTTCACATCTCTGTAGGATGACCTTCAGGAGTGTGAAGCAGAACCTGGGGCTCAAATGTGTTTGGACTGCGTTTCCTGGTGGAGTTGCGGTGCTGGTGGAGTTGTTGTTGTTGTGTAGGATGTCACCGTGCGGCTCCACGTTAATTTCACGGCACGTTTCTGTGCAGAAGCAAAGCCACTTTGATGTGCTTAAGTGCCTTGGCATTTTATTCCACAGATGTGTAGTGAAGCAGAGGTGCTTTGCAGCTGGAGACTCTTAAAGTTCAGCCGGCTGAGCGCATTGTGCTCCACTACAGTAAAGTTGTGGACGCATCGCTGCGGTTTCATCCAGGATCTACACTTACGTCATTTCGATCACGTCGTCTCAGCAGGCGTTCTGGTATTTTACTGTTTGTCAGTCAACCGTCAGCCAGAGGTGCCCCACATCTGTATGCTGTCCAAGTAGTGACATCATAGCACCATGTTTTTTTGCAGTTTCTTGGCAACAAAAACCTTTTATGAAGAACTTAATCTGCATCAGCAGCGATGTTCCTGTTATTACATGTTATTTGCTGTCATACTTCCCAAATCCTTAATCCCTGAACCAAACCAAGGCCCGGTTCCACTTTCACACAGTGTTTGGGTTCTACCATCTGAGCTCTTAATTGTATGACACACAGACGGATTTAAGAAGCTGTGATCTTATTCATCGCTGGGATTCTGATGTCTGATTCAGTACCTTAACATGAAAGGGTCCCTTAGTGGTTAGGGTGTTGGACTATCAATCAGAAGGTTGGGGGTTCAAATCCCAGGTCCACTGAAGTTACCAATGTGGGTCCTTGAGCAAAATCCTTAATCCTCATTGCTCCAGGGTTCCTGTATCAACCCTGTGTTCTGACCCCAACCAAGTTGATCCTTGTAAGTCGCTTTGGATAAATAACTAAATGTAACTAAATGTAATAGCAACGGTTCCTGTTTCTGTGTTCAGGAACCGTCCTTCTGGAGCAGATACTAATACAAGATAACCAAAATAGATACAAAGGAGCAACAATTCATCCTTCAGCATCAGGACCACAGTAGATCTTCAACATAAAGATAACAGTATTGACTCAATGACTGGGACCTGATGGAGGGAAAGGGGTGGGGGGGGGGATTGTAGTATTAGGACACCCTAATATTAGACTTACTGGAGATTTTATGACCTCAAAGTCCAAAATCTTGGCGTTTCCATCTGTATTTCTAGTTCCTTTCGTATTTGTTGCATTGTCTCAATACATTTAAAGCTCTAACCACAGTTCTTCTCAAAGCTCTGTTACACGGGGCGTGGTGCAAAATGCAATTATGCCCATGTCCAGCTGTTCCCTTAAAATCTGACACCCCACAGATCGCATCTCATGGAACAAAGGCCGGGGCCATATGTATACCGGCGTGTTCTCAGGGGATTCTTTGGGGAATAAGCAAGGTGATACCCTGTGTGTAGCTCGACTGTCACACAATATAGGTCCAGAATTGCCCTGGTTGTGTCCGTGACTAGTCAGCAGAACATGCATGGGCCGTGTACGCTCTCATTTCACACTTCCTCTTCGATTCTGGCTTAAACACATGAACCCAGAGTGGAGGGAGGAAGATGGCAGGGTATTTCTGAGTTAAGGACCGAAAACTCAACAAGCGACCCAACATCCTCTCCACACACAAATCAAATTACGGCTTCATAAGTGAATTTCTCCACGGCAGACCTCAAAACAACGTTCGGGGCCCGAGCTGACAGAATCGCTGGGTCGGGTCTAATCGTCTCAGCGGAGGCGTGAGGTCATTATCTGGCTATCGGCCCAGCGAGGGCTGCTGGTGAAATCTGAGGATGTGATGACGCAGTGGAACCGTCACTGGAACTTGCCAACGCAACCGCTGCTGTCCTTATATGGAGGGAACCTTGAGAGCTTCAAAGCCATGAGACCATTCATAAAAGTCAGCCTACTGCTTTCGACCAATCGGAAGAGAGTGCTATGCGTTTATGGCCGACTGTCAACAAATACCACCATCAGACTGACTTTTATAGACTTTTAGGATTCATAAAGTGGATGCAGGCGCATTATGAAATGGGACACGGTGTTGGGTTTAATGAGTGAAATCAGACACGGCAGATAGCAGGGTTCATCAAAACACGGTCCCAACGCAGACCTCACTGAATCCTGGTCTTTAATTCGGTCTTACTGTCTCAGATCCAGCAAATCAAGAACCTAGCTTTGCATCCTGGAACGTATGCTTCCAACTTTGAGGAAACAGTTTGGGGAAGACCTTTCTCTCTATCTAAAGCAGCTCCATTAAGACATAATGGTTGACTGGGTTTTTTTATTTATTGGTCAATTGGTCCATCAGTGGTTCCTACCACTTCTACCTCACAGCATGAAGGTCCCAGGTTCGATTCCTGGTTTAGTTGAAGACAAGTCCTTGGTGGAGTCTGCATGTCTGCCCCGTGTTTAATGGGTTTAGTCCAGGAGTATCTTTGGTAACTTGACTGGAACTGGGGTTTCAACCCACGACCTTCAAAATGATACCCCAACACCCCAAGCACTGAGCCTAACCACACCACAGCAGTCTACACTCTGAGGTAGGAGCTATGAGGTAGGCAGGTTCTCCACCATGTGATTGGTTAACAGACTTCTCATGAATCAGTGTGTTGAAGCTTCCGTGTGAGTTGCATGCCATTGTTGACATCCTTCTCGGAGCTTTACGGTCCTCTTCTCAGATAATGGCGTGAAGATAAGTTGCCCTTTCATCAGACCTAATTCTTCTCGCATCGGTTCAGTAGCTTTTCCTAGTTAGTCTCTTAAACCGTTCACTGCTTCGCCTCTCTGGAGTGATAACACTGGCTTTAAATAGAAGTGTGGCTAACAAGCCCCTCGCCCTCCTCGCCCCACCTTCAGTTCAAACTGAAATCTGGGGTCAGAGACGAGGCTGCATTTCCGAGGCCATTAGCAGCGGCCTTGGGCAAACACAGGCAGTCTGTTCAAACACTGGGTGGAAGCAGCCTTAATGAGGATGTTTACCGAGCCTGAAAAACACACACACACACACACACACACACACACACACACACTGCATGTGCAAACAGGGATGTGAACACACGTTGGCACTGCGTTCTCGTCACCTCTCCCGCTCTGGGGCCTGCCACAGGCCCTCATCACACAGAGGGACATCTCGGGGCTGGCAGTAGGTGACGGATCCCTCGGACTGCCGGCACTCTTGTTAGTGTGCTATTCTGCACTCGTCTAATAAGCCCTTCCTGACTGTACCTGCTCGGATCCCGGGCCTCCTCCTCCTCCATGCACTCCTTGTGTAAAGGGGCAGGTGTGTGGAGTCAATGTGCCGCTGATAACCTGCTGGAAAATGAGGTCATTCGGAGGAAACAGTGGCGATATCAGCGGGGTATAAATATAAAAGGGTAATGGAAGCATCTCAAGGCAAAGGAGGTCGATTTCCTTGACGTAAGCGGTGGCCGTTGTTGGTGGTGTAAACAGTTCCGATGCTTGTGTCATTACTAAATACGTCCTGCTGGCTCAGCGGCACGTGATCAAGAACGCGAGATGGCATTGCACGGTGGAGTACAGCTATACACACCTTACAATCGTGGGAAGGTTTATTTGTGTTTCAGAATGAGGAACCTCACCCAACACGTTTAGGATGAATTGGAACTGCGAGTATGGCGTCAGAAAGGGTCCTAAGGTTTTGAGAACTCAAAAACAGAATTCGTAAGCAATTTTCTTCGTTGCACATTTTTTCTCTCGAGCTTCTTATTTTTGCGCTGGTGCTTCTCATTTATGCGCTCGCACTTCTTATTTTTGCGCTCGTGCTTCTTATTTTTGGGCTCGCACTTCTTATTTTTGCGCTCGCGCTTCTTATTTTTGCGCTTGCGTATGGCGGCAGAAAAGGTCCAAAAGTTTTGAGAACTCAAAAACAAAATTCGTAAGCAATTTTCTTCGTTGCACATTTTTTCGCTTGCGCTTC
>JAOUQT010297130.1:0-16569 GCA_025769995.1 Xyliphius kryptos | reverse complement strand
TGATTGTGAGAAAAAGCATCTTCAAAACGTGTGTGTATATATATATATATATATATATATATATAAAACGTGAATATCTGCCGAGTGTGGAATATAAAACTTTACCGACCTACAAATGTGTAGCAAACTAGTAGCTCCTCATAATACTTAGTATTGTTAAAGTAGCTCTGGGTGTCTTAAAGATTGGTGACCCCTAAATTAGAGGAAAAATTAAGTCAAAAAGGGTCTGGACCTTGGCTTGACAATATTTCCTCTAACTGGACACTACTGAATTCTTCTAAAAAAAAAAAAAAAAACCTGTACTAAAGTGTTGCAGTTTCGAAAGTAGTTTTAGCCTATTCTTTCTGTATTTAGCTGCTCAACATAACCATTATTAAAAACAATTCTACTATTTATGACAGAATAGAAAATCATGAAACAATACTAAATATAAAATGTTACAGAGCCATAGTAACAAACATATAAACAAAGGATGGACTCACCTTAAAGCAGCTTGAATGACTGCCATGATAGGCTGTGTCAGAGAATCATTGTCCATGTGAGCTATGGCCTTCAGTGGTACCACTACAAGTTTCCAAATCATACTTATGACTGGTTCCTTACACTGGGTGAGAATTATGGCCAGCAACCTTAAGGCTGGAAGAGTTTTAGCCTGTTCATTTGAGTCTAATGATAAAAACACATGGTTGACTACTTTAGCTGTAACTGAAGGCAAGTCATTGTTGGTTAAAAGACAACCACTCGGTGTACCAATCTCAACACTGTTGTTCACTCCATGAGGTACAGTAAAGTTCAAAATGTGCGCTAAAATCTGAGTGGTTAAAGATGCAATAAAAAGGCTTTTATCATATTGTAGTTGGAGGACATCTGTAACAACTCCTGCAAAACACAATTAGGACTAAAATGAGAAAATACTTGTTAAGATCGTAGGGTGGCATTCCATTTAGCGCTAAGGATGCTGACATTTTACAAAGCTCTTTTGAAGTTTGATGTTAAAAATTGTATTATGCAG
This sequence comes from Xyliphius kryptos, assembly GCA_025769995.1. NCBI lineage: Eukaryota > Metazoa > Chordata > Actinopteri > Siluriformes > Aspredinidae > Xyliphius > Xyliphius kryptos. The sequence goes on along the minus strand of JAOUQT010297130.1, from coordinate 15,557 downwards.
ATAAGGAAATGTACATAAAACAATAATATTAACCTAGAGTATCACCTGTGACATACTCAAAGTATTTTTTACCTAAAACGTTGGTATTTTACAAAATTGTTGGCAGAAGGTATAATATGGTATTTTAACATTTTTAAAAACAGTATTTATAACCTTATAGTCACACTACCAGTATGCACCATCTAGGAGGAAATGTTACCGATATGTAACGTAAGAAATTGTGTAAATTTGTAATTAAATTCTAATTTACCATTCTTACAAAGAAATTCTATAGCTTTTCGATGTTGCAACATGTTCCACAATCCTTGTAACCAACCAAAACGCACTGAAGAATTTTTCCAAAGTTCCAGGATACACCAAGAATCTGGTCGAAGCATGCGTGTCAATATACCCTTCTCCTGTTGGAAAATAGAAAAGCAAATCCAATTCATACTTCCTCATACAGTAATAATGTTTTTTAAGCAATGAGCTTTATGTAATCATCTGTGTATTATTCACATTTAAAAAATGTCTGGTCCTTAAATCTGATGGCTGAACCATTTATCCAGCCGTGACTTTACTTACAATAATGCACACCTCTGACCACTTCATATTCAGGTCAACATACTATACTTTTTCAATGTTTTTTTTTGTGAACTGCATTTTGTAATTTAGCCACTAGAGGTCAGTATTTGTAAGCGAGCCCTGAAACCTTATATACAGAGACCAGCATTCTCTTTAAAAATCAGACTGAGGCCAGTTTATTAATGATTTTGCCTGTGTTAAACGCATTTATGTATCACTCATTTTTTAATAGTGCCTTCGTTACTGTTTTAAAAAAGCACTCAAGGTTGTGAATTGTTGTGAATAAAGCACAGTAAAGAGGTTTAATGGCTCTTGCCTTTACATTATGGGAAACACCTCTCTCCCATAATTTTTTCACAATATTGCATGCACAACCTCTTGTGCTTTATTTATCTTGAAATGCTTAACCTGAAGAGGATACCTTCAAGTAAACACATTCAGTAAACTATATAGGGTGACAAATGGCATGTAAATAACCTTACTGCTATAAACAAATAACAATTATCTAAAGATGTATGTGTTCACTTTACCAGTGTGTGCGTGTATATGTGTGTGTATGTGTGTGTGTGTGTGTGCACAGATGAGTTAAATGTAAATAACAACTTCCTTTGTGTGCGAGTAAAGTAGACAAAATAGATTAATTTACCACTTTTTTAGTTATATAGTTTGGATGACAGATTTACTTTGATGATTAAAATGGACAAATGCCTTCAGGTACCCTGTTTTTAGGGAAGTGTGTGTCTAGGGGTTAAAGGTTATAATGACTAGGAAGTTATTACTACCACATACATCATCCCATATATGCTAACATTCCTGGAAATATTATGAAAACGTTGATATCTGAAAATACTTTAGTGTTCAGCGTACAGTACATCACAAAAGTGAATATACCCCTCACATTTCTGCAGATAATAAAGTATATCTTTTCATGGGCCAACACTGACAAAATGATACTTTAACACAGTGAAAAGTAGTCTGTGTGCAGCTTATATAACAGAGTAAATTTATTCTTAATACAAATTAACTCGTGTACAAACCGGATTCCGAAAAAGTTGGGACAATAAATAAATAGTGAATAAAAACTGAATGCAATGATCGAGATGGCAAATGTAAATATTTTATTCATAATTAACATAGATGACAGATCAAAAGTTGAATCTGAGTAAATGTAACATTTTAAAGCAGAAATTTGTTGATTTAAAATTTTAAAGTGTCAACAAACCCCAAAAAAAAGTAAGGACATGTAGCAATAAGTGGCTGGAAGAAGGAAAATTGAGCATATAACGAACAGCTGGAAGACCAATTAACACTAATTGGGTCAACTGACAACATGATTGGGTATAAAAAGAGCCTCTCAGAGTGTCAGTATCTCTCTAAAGACAAGATGGTAAGAGGATCACCAATTCCACGATTGTTACACGGAAAGATGCAGCAATACCAGAATGGTGTTACCCAGCGTAAAATAGCAAAGACTTTCAAGTTATCAACTGTGCATAACATCATCAAAAGATTCAGAGAATATGGAACAATCGCTGTGTGTAAGGGTCAAAGTCATAAAACTCTACTGGATCCTCGTGATCTCCTGGCCCTTAAATGTCACTGCACCTCAAACAGGAATGCCACTGTCAAGAAAATAACAGGAATACTTCCAGAAAGCAATCCACCGTGCTATCCGCCGTTGCCAGCTGTAACTCTACAGTGCGAAGAGGAAGCTATTGCACTGGGCCAGGGGTCTTTTAAAATGGAGTGTGGCAAAATGGAAGACTGTTCTGTGGTTAGATGAGTCACGATTTAAAGTTCTTTATTGAACACTAGGACGCCATGTCAACCGGACCAGAGAGGACAAGGATAAACCAAGTTGTTATCAACGCTCTGTTCAGAAGCCTGCAACACTGTTGGTATGGGGTTGCATGAGTGCTTGTAGCATGGGCAACTTACATGTCTGGAAAGGCACCATTAATGCAGAGAACTATGTTCAGGTTCTAGAACAACATATGCTCCCGTCTAGACGTCATTTCTTCCTGGGAAGACCCATTTTTCAACAAGATTATGCCAGACCACATTCTGCAGCAATCACGTCATGACTACTTAGGAGGAGGATCTGGGTACTGAAATAGCCAGCCTGCAGTCCAGATCTTTCCCCTATAGAGAACATTTGGCGCATCATAAAGATGAAGGTGCGACAAAGAAGGCCCAAGATGATTGAACAGTTAGAGGCCTGTAGTATTCATGAGAACTTGGGAAACTGGTCTACACTGTCCCCTGACGTCTGTTGAGTGTTGTAAGAAGAAGGGGGGATGTCAAACGGTGGTAAAAATGGCCTTGTTCCAACTTTTTTTTGGATGTGTTGACTCCATGAAACTTTTAAGCAACATATTTTTCCCTTAAAATGATACATTCTCTCAGTTTAAAATTTTGATCTATTATTTGTGTTTTATTCTGAATAAAAGATTAAATGTGGGTACCATTGCATTGCATTCAGTTTTTACTCACAATTTGTTTAGTGGTCCAACTTTTTTGGAATCCGATGCATAGTGTTACACAATATGGCTAATGCACTTGTGATGCTTACTAACAGAAACATACAAGCAGGGGGTGCTGCTCTAATTACTGCACAAGTGCAACGATGTTTACCTCAGGGAGCATGCATCTCCAACAGAGAATAAATAAATGTACAAAAGGTAAAAACAGGAGAGCAGTCCGACTCAGCAGCTGTATTGACCACACTGTTCCACTCTAGCAATTACTCCTCCGACATAAAAAATGTGGAACATATTTACATATTTAATTTTTGGATAAGCCTACTTATGTGAATCAGTCTTTTCCTCACCTGAAAATAATAAAGATATCGGTCCACCCTCACAGATGATCATTTAAAAGCCTGCTTGAGAATTGGCTTCAGCAGGTACTGTTCAGTCTCCTCCCACCTGGCTGACAGTATTCTGTGCAAATCAACAGAATAACAGTGTTTTTTCACCCAGTGGTTAGCATATTCTCCTCTCAGACCTGAGGATCTGGTTCTGAATCCTGATCTCGGTGGAGTTTCCATGTTCTCCCCGTGTCCACATGTATTTCCTCCGGGCTATCCGGTTTCCTCTTACATTCCAAAGACATAGATTCAAGGTAAATTGCCTGCTCTAAATTGCCTATATAGTCTGTCTGTGTGGCTGCATGAGTGAGTGTGTACCCAGTGTTAGATTGGCGCCCTGTTCCCTGTAAACGCTCTCATCTGGATGGGCATGGGGAAACCTCCGCAACCCTCGTAGAGAATTAAGCAGAAGATAATAAATGTATGCTTTGTAATAATATTAACATGATGTGTATAAAAAGGGTTTAAGCTTTAAAAGGATAAATCCTGATAGATTGCGAGGAGCAGTCCACTGGAAAAAGTAAATCTTGGGCCAGAAAAGCGTGGACACATCCAGCACATCCGTAGCATGTAGAGAAGCACAAGTACATCAGTGCCATATTGCGAACATTGCTTACAGTGGCAAGAGAAAAAAAAATGTTTAGCCACATTACAGATTTAAATAAATGCAAAATCCATAGAGTGTAAAAAGGCCCCGCAGTGTTTTCCTATAAATATATCCATACACGTCGAACCTAAAAGACCTGTACCCTCCACACCCTTTTCACTTCTCCATTGATAGCATGACTAACTTTGTCTGAATGAGCTGCAGTGTTTCAAACAGTTTTGATGTTTTATTTAGGTTTATTGAGGCAAACATCTGCAAAGATGTTTTCATGTTTTCAAGCACTCGTAACGAAATGAGCCTTCAGTGACAAAAACATTTTACCTTAGTGGGAAAGAATGCCCTAAAGGATTCATCATACTGTGCCTATTGAAAATCTTCATACCTTTTTGTCTTCCAGTCTGAAATTAAAATAGTTTGTCTTCAGCTTTATTTACATATTTTGCCTGAAAACATTCAAGTAATGCAAAGAAAGAAAACGACGGAAGTTAACGAGTAAGAAAACTCGAAAAAACGGGCTTGAAAAGTAATCAGTCCTCCAATTCAGTGCACACAGGAGGAACCTTTTTACTTTAAATACAGCCATAGGTGGACAAGTCTACCCTTAAATTAGGAACTACAACCCCTGGCAAAAACTATGGAATCACCAGTCTTGGATGAGCACTCATTCAGACATTCCATTCTGTAGAACAAACTCAGATAAAAAACATGATGCAATAATAAGGTCATTCCAAAGTGCAACTTGTTGGCTTTCAGGAAAACTCAAAAAAATGAAGAGAAAACATTGTGGAAGTCAGTGAATGTTACTTTTATTGACCAAGCACAGGGGGGAAAATATGAAATCATAAAACAAAGATAAACAAAAGAACATTCAAAATACATTTATTTTAGTTGCACCACCTTTGACTTTTATTACGGCTTGCAGTCTCTGAAGCATGGACTTGATGAGTGACAAACAGTATTCTTTATCAATTTGGTGCCAACTCTCTTTGATTGCAGTTGCCAGATCAGCTCTGCAGGTCAGAGCCTTCAAGTTGACCCTTTTTTTTCAATTCCCACCACAGGTTTTCAATAGGGTTAAGATCTGGACTATTTGCAGGCCATGACATCGACTGAATGTGTCTTTTTCCAAGAAATGCAATTACTGTTTGTGCCCTATGGAACGAGGCATTGTCATCTTGGAAAATTATTTCATCATCTCCAAATATCTGTTCAATTGAAGGGATAAGAAAACTGTGCAAAATGTCAATGTGAACTTGTGCATTGATAGAAGAACTAACCGCAGTCATCTCCCCAGTGCCTTTGCCTGACATGCATCCCCATATCATTAAAGACTGTGGAAATTTGGTTGTTTTCTTCAGGTAGTCCTCTTCATAAATCTCACTGGAATGGCGCCAAAGTTTCAGCATCATCACCTTGTCCACTGCAGATTCTTGACTCATCAATGAAGATAAATTTCATCCAGTCATCCACAGACCATGATTGCCTCTCCCACTGCAGTCTTGTTATTTTCTGTTTAGGTGTCAATGATAGTTTTCTTTTAGCTTTCCTGTATTGAAATTCCATTTTTTAGGCGTTTTCTTACGGTTCGGTCACATACATTGGCTCCAGCTTCCACCCATTTAGGGAAAGGAAATTGACTGGTTGTGTCCTAATTTTCTACCTCCAATTTGAGTGATTCCATACTTTTTTCCTCGGAATTGAGTAATTTCATGTTTTTTTTCCTGTGCTTGCTCAATAAAAGTAAAAAGCCAACAAGTTGCACTTTGGAATGACCTTATTATTGCATCATGTTTTTGATCTGACTTTGTTCTACAAAATTAAATGTCTGAATGAGTGCTCATTCCAGACTGGTGATTCCATACTTTTTGCCAGGGGTTGTATTTTCAAAGACCTCTTTGAGGTCATTTAGATTTTAGGGTGAGGGGCAATGCAGGAGTTCTGGCTTGGCCACTGAAGGAAGTCACTGCTTTGCTTTCGGATTAGAAAAATACCATGACATAATGCTACCACCACCATGCTTCACATCTGTGGTTTTTCAGAGGTTTGCAAAAACATATTGATTTAAACTCAGTCCTAAAATATCAAAAAATTTCCAAGTAATACCTACCAAGAGCAGACCACCACAAATACCCCATACCTACCATGAAGCACAGATAAGATAAGATAAGACTTTAAGACTTTAAGACTTTAAGACTTATCTTATCTTATCTGTGTAAGCGTGTAACAGTGGTAGGTTTATAACATAATGCTACAGCAGAGACTAAAGCACTGACATTAAGGGACCTATTTTAATGATATTTAGCAAGAAGTCAATAGTGCATCACACAGATTAATTTAAGGCAAGTGTCTTTTTTCATAGCAACAGAAAACATGCGTGTACTACCTCTCGTATTTAATCATAAGTAAGTTTAGGGTATAATATGCAATAAACCAATCAGCTTGTAACTTGTTCCCTTAAAGAACCAGGTGCGCATTGTGTCAAGAGGTTGCCAACTTTCTGCAAATTCAATAACTACAAAACTTCATGTGGCCTTCAAATTATCTCAAGAACAGCTAACAGGAATGGAATGGGTTTACATGGTGGAGCAGCTGCATCCAAGCCATACATCACCAAGTGCAATGCAAAGCACCAGGTGCAGTGGGGTAAAGCATACCACCACTGGACTCTTGAGCAGTGGAAACGCGTTCTCTGGAGTGACAAACCGCGCTTCTCCATCTGGCTTGACAGGAGAACACTACTTGTCTGACTGCATTGTGCCAAGTGTAAAGTTGGGGGAAGGGGGATTATGGTGTGGCGTGGTTTTTCAGGAGATGGGCTTGTCCAGGAAGGTGAAAGGAACACTTAATGCTTCAGCATACCAAGACATTTTGGACGATTCCATGCTTCCAACTTTGTGGGAACAGTTTGGAACTGGCCCCTTCCTCTTCCATCATGACACAAAGCAAGGTCCATAAAGACATGGATAACATGGAGCCTGGTGGGGATGAACTTGATTGGCCTGCACAAAGTCCTGGCCTTAACCTTAACATCTTTTGGATTAATTAGAGCGGAGACAAGACCAAGGCTTTCTCAACCAACATTAGTGTGTGACCTCACAAATGTGCTTCAGGAAGAATGGTCAAAAATTCCCATAAACACACTCCTAAACCTTGGGCAGCCTTCCCAGAAGAGTTAAAGCTGGACTAGCCGCAAAGGGTGGACCGATGTCATATTGAACCCTATGGATTAGGAATGGGATTGCTCCAAAGTTTATATTTGAGTCAAGGCAGGTTTGGCAATACTTTTGGCAATATAGTATATTTGCATTCTCTTTACAAATGCTGTGATATTTAATAGTGTTCAGTTCTATTCAGTGTTCAGTGGAGTTAAGTTATTAATATGCCAGAAATGAACCTGAACACACCTCATTTCGAGAAGGCCATTGGGGTAGATATATTCACAAGCAGCGGTGCTATTTGAACAACGCTGGGGAAAGGAGTGAAAATAGACTGTTGGCCTATCCCTGTAATTTGTATTTGCGGTGTTTTGCTTTATAACTCAGTACTGGATCAGGTTCAATCATCATGGTAATATTGAGATAAAAATTATATTTCAAAACAAGTCATTTCTCCCTGTGTTTATATTCATTAAACAGGTTGATGTCTGTTTAAAATAAAGAACACTGCTGCACAGCAGATGGCACGGACCTGACGCAAGTTCACAGGTGTGTGTATATATAGATGTTTTGTGCCAATTCCTGTGTCTATAATGGTGTGCTAACACAAACAACTAAACATATTTGCTACCTCATCCGTTTCTTTACAAAGTTATCTATCTCGGATAAAATGCTGATGTGCGCCAGGTTTCTCAAATGTCGCCAGGTGAGTAGGAAACATGAGTTCAGCACCAAGTGAAAATACTGCCGTGAATTAAGTATTATATTTCTAACTTTTAAGTCATCAGTGTTGAAAATATGAGCATCTATGTGTAAATATTGTGAAATAAAAACTATTCTATTAATATCTGCCCGATCTACTCACATTCTACTGATCCATAGTCATAATGAGCATATTCTGCTATTCATTAAACACACACTCCGCTCATTGTTTCACTCGAAAAAAACGTTTTTGAATAAATATCTGCGGGAGGCCGGCGGTCCGTTTCTCCCACACAGCAGTGCGCAGCCTCCAGGATCACTCCCAAATTGGAAATAAATCAAATCCCCGATGGCTAATCCTTCTGACAGCAAAGCAACTTCAAAGTTTGATTTCAGAGGCGCGCAAGGCCGAAACAAGAGCTAACTCATCATACAAACACATCATACACACACACACACACACACACACACACACACACACACACTGCTAATGAGGCCTTCAAAGAGCACTGGGTGTGAGAAGGCTGACCGCAAGAGACCACAACACACACATGCACACTTCTCCATACACACATTATTAAAATTTTTGGCACCTCCAGTTATTCCAACACTCATTATCAGCATCGTGTGCAGAACGAAATTCTAACAGCTTTCCATCCAGTACACATTACATCATACAAAGACACATCCAACCAGCATTTACATCATAACTCCACAAGTGAATCTACTCCACCTTCTGTTACATAGAGAGTTAACCTAATTAACCTAACCTAAGGCTTAATTATTACTAACTAGCTCTTGCCCAATTAAATCATTACTGAACTAATGCTACTGTATTACATCATCACCAAATACATTACATCAGAATTAAACCGCAACCCTAATAGAGGATTACGCTGAAAATAATTAAATGAATGAATGAATTTAGCAGATGTTTTTATCCAAAGCGACTTTCAAGTATACCAACTACGTTGGATACACCCCTGAAACAATGAGGGTTAAGGAACCCATATTGGTAACTTCAGTGGACCTGGTATTTGAACCCACAACTTTTAGATTGATAGCCCAACACCCTAGCCACGTGGTACCTTAACCTAATCAACTCTTTTTACAATTTATTACATTATAACCCATACACGTTTCAATTTATTACATCCATCCATTACTAGGGTCGCAGTGTGGTTTCTCCATCCAGGGGAGAACATTTTGGGCACTGGGCAGATACACCCAGGACAGGGCACCAATCTATCACTGGGCACACTCAGTTACACACACTATATGGGGCAATTTAGAGTGGTCAATTTAACTTGAATCCATGTTTTTAAAATGTGGGAAGAAAAAAACTCGGAGGAAACCCATGCAAACACGGGGAGAACATGGGCACTCCACCCAGATTTGGCTTTCAACCAGGAATCCTCAGTGCAGAAAGGCAAACGTGCTAACCACTAAGCCACCGTGCCGCCCCCAGTTTATTACATCATAATTAAAACCCCTATACATTATACATTATACAATCTATACATTATATAGGGGCAATTTAAATTAGCCAATTCACCTGGAATCCCTGTTTCTTTGGAATTTGGTAAGAAAACTAGATACACGGCGAAAACCCACAAACCATGGGGAAAACATGGAAACTCCACTCAGATTGGGATTTGACGCTAGATCCGCAGCACTGAAAAACAAATGTACTAACTACTTACTGAACATGCCACCTTCATCTTAAAAGTTAAGATATAATATAATTTTTAAATCTGTAGTAAATGGCAATAGGATTATATCAAATAATACTGTACCACATGACATTATTACCAAAAAGTATCCCACATTGTATGTTAGTATAGATTTACATGGAAATTACATCATAATACTGGCTATCAAATTTGCCTTAATTATATAAATTATAATCCTAATCCATCTACATTGCATTACACTTCATCAGTTCAGCAGATGTCTACGTCACATACATTTTTACAAAGGGAAAAAAAACACAGCATCTTTTCTACTTTAGGTTAATTTAAAACGAACAAAACCCCATATTTCAAATGCACCACGTTTTTTTAATTTGTCTAATCAGATTAGAAAATAATCTCATTCTGTATGTTTGATCTGAAGGCTAACTTTATGCACCAACGCTCTGCAGGACGACCGTCCAGCGCTCAGCCATTCTGTTTGATTCTCTCATCTTATAGATCAGATCCCGGAGAGGCACTGAGCGAGCGAGTGTTTCTTCTCCACCCTCTGTTCTGGACATGGAGAGTGCGCCTTAATGAAGCAGTTTGTGAATAATTAGACTTGGTAATTAGGCCTCTCATTGGCATTCTGTAGGACTCGACCGGTCAGTAACACTGGGACCATTATGTAGGAACAACGCGGTCAAGATACGCTCGAGGAGAGAGATAAAAGATGGAGAGAAAGCGAGTGAGAGAGTATAATAATTGCACAAACTTAATATTTCAGCAGTGTATCTCCTTACAGCTTTCTATTCTCAATGATGGAGGAACTGTTTCCTATAATAGTGTAATATTATACACAGAGTTTGTTCATGAAGCCTTTAGCAGCTGGTTAAAGGAAGGTTGGAGAACAGAGGTGTTCTATTCACACCCAGTTATGAAGCACTTAAATAATTCTCCTGAACATGTTTCACATCATAATACTGAGAACGTGTATAACATGATGAATAAACCGCCAAGGAATTACGATGATGCACGAGACCTTTGGGCCTTTTTATCATAAAACCAGAAACATGTACAACCTTCCGTCCTCCAATATTACCACCATATCTGTTCCCATTCTTATTTTAAAGGGTGGATTAAATATGGAGTTAGAGCTTTGCTGCCCCTTCACTTCATTCCTTTCAATCCGAGTATGCACTTGTTACTGATAATGGATAATAAGCTCAAACAGCATTCCAGTGTTGTTCCTCTGCAAAGCCAATGAAGCATCACATGCAGAATAAATCCACAGTAGTCAGGCAGATATTTGGTTGAATTTTAACTGGTTCTAAAACTCAAGCCTATGTTTAATACACAGCTATAAGCAAAGGTTTGAGCATCGTGGAACAGGATTTAAAAAAATTAAACAACATCTTCTGCTTATAAACACCATATTACACATTACATTTATGGTCTTAAAGAATAAGCACCACCTAATAAAAAAATGTTAAATACATAAATCAAGAATAAGTTCCGAACTTGTGCTTATTGATGGTAGAATGTTTTACCAACTTCCAAATTCAAGGCATATGGCATAATATAGCCACGCCCCACGTGGCTTCAGAATTTGTATATTAGTCATAAGTGAGATGGTGGCCAACAAGCCGAAATCAGATGAACTAAATGTGTACGGGGGTTGAAAGACATGAGGACCGGATTCCACAGGCTTTATTGTCCACACAACATCCTTATCCTAAGCCATACTGGGCTTTTACAGCATGCCTTGACACACATATGCCATATCCACCGTCCCACACGCTCATGGTTGGCCACGCCGTATGATGTCACATCTCCCAACGGCATTTGACGTCAGAGCTTTTAACGAGCTCATGCCATCAGGTATGCTAACTTATGCGTCAGCTTTGCCACTCCACCACCCCCACCCCACAGTGCCACCGCATCACAGGCATGTTGTTTTTAGCTGTAACACCCGTGCACTAAAGTCCCAAAGATCACAAATCCAAAAAGTTGACATAATGGACAAGTGGACTAAAAGTGCACATTGAAAACAATTATCTGCTTACTCTGATTGTACCGCTCACTTCATGCCAGACAACGAATACAACTATAGGATGTGAAAATCGGGACTCATACAACTGCTGGAACAGGAACGGGCTTTATTACAGAAAGTATTTACATACAATCAAACTGTCGCTGTAACTCGCCAAATGTGTCACACCTGTCATATGGCTTTTTCACTTTCGGCTAAATGTTGTTATTAAGGACAATCTCCCCCACAGTTACTGCAGATTAATTCTCTTTATCTGTTTGAAAAATATCTTCTGTATCTGACAAACCAGCACGAGAAAATTCACAGTCCAAGTCAGTCATCGCTGGCATTTTATAGTCATTTAAGATGCTAAAATAATATAAAAACTTTAGCTGGTCCATTAGGTGGTGCTTAGCCTTTACACACTTATTTTAATTAGGGCGGCAGGGGTGCTACAGTATATCCCAACTCTTATTGGGTGAAAGGCAAAGAAAGACCCAAGACAGGTCATTAGTCAGCAAACATGTTCACACATTTAAACCTTGGAGAATCTTCGATTCATGTGACTCGTGTGTCTTTGGATCAAGGAGGAAATCTGGAGCTCCTGGGGGAAACCGGGTAAAAATGAACTACTGTCACACCACCAGTACATCAGTATCACTGCACTGTTGAGACATATGCACCACTCAGCTTATCCCTGCTGTGTGGTGGTCGTGTGTGGATATTTATTAGTAGAGAATTAGGAAATGAGTTATTGCAATTACATGATAGAGTGGCAAGCACTTCATTTTGCTATGAAATGCACTGTCCATGGTGCTGTTATTTAACACATGTAGTGCAAGTCACTTAATGGAAAAGGATTTGGGAAACATTAGCTTCCACTCTATGTAGTGCACATGGATGGGAAGCCCAATACTTAAATGTTAACTATTGGAAACCAAATGATGTACGCTGTCGAAATGTTAGCTCACTAATGCGCTTACACAGAAATTGATCTCTAAACAGCTCCGCATTGACTGCTTAGTGCACTGCCTAGGGTGTGAATACCATTCACATGTATAGTGCAAAACAAAAAAGTACCCTGGTTCATACTGAGAAAGGATGTTCTCTAAATAGGATTAAAATGAGATATGACTTTAGGAAACACATCCTACTACACGTTTTATCATACATTGGGTTATGCCCTTGAAAGTTAAACGGACTAAATACAAAAACAATATCAGAAGGTGAAACAGATGTAAGGCAGCAGAGATACTGTGTGATAAGAAAGAAAATGGCAAGATACAGAGAGATACAAATAGATAGTAAAGGTGTCCAGACAAAGGGTCAGAAAAATAGATATGAGGGAAAGAAATACAGATAAATAGGTATGAGATATGAAAAGATAGGGGATCTGTAACGGTGTAGCTGCACTTTGCTATGCTAATTCAATGCAGATGGAGTGTTTGTGTGAAGTGTTTGTTTCTGACACAGTCGCACTCATACACACACACGCTCACACACGTGCGCGCGCGCACACACACACACACACACTCAGTCGTGACTGAAACTGAGGCAGTACGGTTAGCTGTAAGGAGAGTGTGAGGAACTCAGTGTGCTTCCTCTATTTCTTTTATAAGAACCAATCAAGTTGCTTCATTAGAGTTTCGAATTAAATAAAGGACTAACAGCATCAGTGAGGTGCTAAATAAGGTGGCAGGATCAGTAAAAATGAATGCGAGCGTGGAGGTGCTGTGTTTCCGATTGTCCTCAGATTGTTGTTTATTTGCCAGATTAGCTGCTTATGTTTCTCCTTTATAGATCTGCCTCCAATTTACCCCAGAGTTGTGAAAATCTACAAACATAAATAATCTTTTTACAAGTTAGTCCAAATAAAAAACACAATTTAAAATGTTTAAATCCATAGTTGCAGGATCAGCATTAGAATTTGCAGATTAAAAAAAAATGTTTGCATGTTTATCGATTTTTTTTTTTTTTTGTGTCTGGAATGGTCCTGGCAGGTGGCTTAGTGGTTGGCACATACGCCTTTCAGCGCTGGGGATTCCTGGTTCAAATCCCAATCTGGGTGGAGTTTGCATGTTCTCCCCGTGTCTGCGTGGATTTCTTCCAGGTTCTCCTGTTTCCTCCCACATTCCAAAAACATGAAGGTAAATTGAATTCTATAAATTACCCTGTAAGTTTTAGAGGTGCCACGGGCACCTGATTAGTTTATTTAGTATCCTTGTTTCGGTCTCTGTTCATTTAATCATTGGTTTTGTCTGTTCATTGGTTCTTGTGTGTCATGTGATCGGGTTCGGTTTGTATTTAGTTCTGTCTCGCTCAGTCCTCGGTGCACGTCCTAAATCTTATGTTACCCCGCTGTCCGTATGCCTCTGTGTTTAGTGTCTCTGTGTGATAATAAAATCCCCCCCGCTTGACTCACTGGTGTTGCCTGGCTTCCTACGGAGTGGTTGTGCGCATCGGCTCTGCGCATGTATCTGCGCAGCCGCGGCTTGAGGCGATAGCGGCTTCGTAACAGCACTCAACGGTCATGTTGTTAAAGTCATTTTTACATGTTTATTACACAGGTGCACTTTGTAGTTCTTTATATTTAGACCGTCTTTCAAATTTGATGGATTATTAACACTCCAACAGGACTAGGTAATGTTTAGGAGGTATATTTTTCTTAGTACTTATGTGGTATGTGTGTGTGCTTGATTTATTAAATACTTATTGTCACTTTCTGTACTCTCTATTAGTCACAGATAAAAAACAGTAGCTTAGGGGGTTCCTATTTCCATCCAGGGGAAAACATTTCAGGAAAACATTTCAGAAATTAAACGGCAGCTAGGTGGCAGAAAAATGGCTTTAAATTATTTTTCATTAGCCTGCGATGAAAGCAGCAATGCATCTGACAGCACAACTGCATTTTTTTTTTTTGAGTTAGAACATGTCAGAGGAACATGACAGTAAAACATGACAGAGGAACTGTTTGGCCTGGAAATTACATTTAAATGTAAATACCTTACATTGAAGTATTGTATACAGTTTGTTAGTGTTATCTGATTATGCAAATATGAAAGAATTGTGGGTTTGGAGTTGTTGGATGGAGCACCCAATAATTATTTAGAGCAGCCAAATAACCTAAAATCCATGTGTTTGGACTTTGGGTAGAAACTGGAGAACCTGGAGAAAGTCCATGTGGATACACGAAGAACATGGAAACTCAGATCATTACCAAAAAAAAGTATATCTAAAGTTTATTTTTTTAAGTAAACTTAAGTAAAGTTGAAGTATATTTTTCCAAGTATACTTTGTAGAAAGTATACTAATATTATTGTACTAATAGTATACTTGTGAGTTTACTCATTCAATACTTCTTGGGACTAAATTGGCCCACTTTTTAGTTTATAAAAGTATACTTTTAAGTATACTATGGGTGAAAGAGTAGTACATTTAGAGTGTGCAACTAGTTTATATCCAAGTTCCATTTTGTACTACAATTATACTAAAAGCAGACTTACATGTATACTGTTAGTTTACTCATTATATACTTTTATTATACTTTTTTGTTAATGAAAGTACACTGCCAAGTATACCATAAACGCATGTGAGTATACCATATATCCGCAGTATGTTGATATTGTGGTTATAGTTCGACCGTGAAAACTCTTAAGGTGGTAGAAGAGAGAAGTGCATTTAGTCAGACTCTTGATTAGAGTTCACATGCTCTTTTGCTGTTCTAACAAGAGCAATGACATGAACGCTTACATAGTAAGACTAATCTGTAATCACACGGCCCCTACTACCGAATTACACTACATTCACCTTGATGGTGACTAACAGTCAGAAACTACTGTACTAAAACTACATAAACCGAATGACAGTTTAGAACATGTAAAACAAACCCCACAATATTGCATTGCCACATTAGCAATAATTCAACAGAGATTAACATTTACAACTATTATTAATG